>JAQZBX010011992.1:0-33875 GCA_029593785.1 Cabassous unicinctus
GAAAAACAATTAAGTAAACTGCATTATAACCACTTGGTGAAATATTGTGTAACCATGAAAAAGCTAAGTATCTTCTCAAGCTGAACACACATACACCCTCTGACCCAACAATTCCACTCCAAGGTATAAAGCCAGCAAAACTGTGTGCTTATACAGTCACTAAAAGACAAGGACAAGAATCTTCAGAGTAACATTATCCATAATCACCAAAAACGATTCATTTATTCACTCTACTATTGATGGACAACAGAATTGTCCTTTGGCACTTCACATTTATTGTATGATTGTAATAATTTTCATGAGAAATATATTATTGCCAACCCTCTTAGCACAAAATAAAGAATTAAGAATCTATTCAATCTAGTTGGGACTCATAAAATAACACTAGACAGCAGTTTTTAAAGTCACTTAACAGTATCACGGGCCTTTCTAACCTTGAGTAGCCAATTTGAGATTTGGGAAAGACCCTTGATCCTGTCTTTGAAGGCTGTTATACAGCTGGACACTGCAGTTCGTTTAACCATCTGGCTGTAATGGAGACACCTCTGTTCTCAAGTGGAGGCAGGTGCATGCCAGCACACAAGGTGGGGTGTGTCTTCTCCCAGCAACCTCGGGCACAGCTCACCACTACACTCCAGGAAATAGCACTTCAATGAGAGAGTAGCCGTTCACTTCAGACATTAGTTGAGGCACCGGAAGCCAGGCTGCTATCAGCAATAGCAGAAGTCCAGGTGGAAAGCGGAGGCTAGAAACGGTGCTGGCAATGACAGAGAGAAAGGTGACTACGGGAGCAGCAGGAACCAGAGATGGCAGTAAGAACCACAGGAAGGGAAACCCTGAGCGGCTCGCTTGGTATAATGACTGCCCCAGGGTGAATGCATAAAAGTAACAAATCATGACATCTCATTATATGCTGGCTTCAATGCCAGCCCTCAGCCAGGGTGACTGACTGACACAAGCTGAAAATAATCCAACAATAAAATTCCCAGTTCTCTTGGTGTCTGAACCCACAGAGTGGTAACTGCTTATGGACAGGACAGCTGCGGCCTTTGACAGCATCAGTTATTTCAAATAATAAAGTGTCACTTGACAACTACTTTAAATAGTTTGAAGATTCCGGCAGTAACTGCTTCAAAGCAAAAATCCTGCCTAGTTTCTTTTATCTGATCTGAATTTCACGACTGGCATAAAGCAGAGGAGCTAAAAGGCTAACGCCCTAGACCATGATAGAAGAACATTTGGAACCTTCCAAATTGTTCAGGCGGACACCCAGGCAATTTGTCTCTCCTATCAAAAAGGAAGGGCTTCTTTCTAGCTTGTCTCTGGATGGCAATTCATGGAAAGCAACTAAATATGCCCATTGTTTACAAAACAACATCTGTTCTTCCTACATGAATATTAGAATTCTTCAGTTGTGTCACAAAAAGCTCTCCATGACTTCTCATGACATAGAGAAGAAAGCCCAGCTCAGGAAATTAGATCTGTCCTCAGATACAGGTTGTTATACTTTGTATTCAGGGAGTGAAACAAGAAGAGATTGCACATTTAAATTCAACTTACGTCAAAAGGATTTGCTTGTCCAAACATTAACCATATTATGAGATTTAAATCACCATTACCTAGAAAATAATCTCTTTGGAAAATTAACCCAAGGTTGAAAATTTAGGTTGGAAATCATTTAACAAGGGAGAAATCTATAAAATACAATATTCCTTCAAGGACAGGGTTTTAGAATTATGTACTAATAGGCTGAAACTTAAGTGTGTTTTTCAATGTCTATTTATTCTTCCATTCAACAAATACAGCTTAGGACCTACTACTTACAAAGCAATGTGCTAGTACTAAAGAGGATAAAAAGAGGAGCTGGAAGCAACCAGTCTCCATTGATTTATAATCTAATAGGAAAACTGGAGCATGTGATAACTATAATTGAAGGGAATATATGATTTTATTGTTCAATGATTTCTATGACCACCTGACACTGTACCAGGTACCAAGAATACACCAAGATTCTAGATCCTGGGAGCTAGAAATTCCAGGCATACAAACAAACAAGTTACAAAACAACATGAAAAAGACTAAAAAGAGGCATGTTTGCTGGAAAAGAGTAAAAGGGGAAATGACTGAGCTGTCCAGGGAATATGGTAGGGATTGATTGCATCTGGGACATGAAAGTTGAGTTGGGTTTTGAAGGATGGGTAATATTTCACTTGGGAGAGAATAACAATTGAAAACAGAGATGATATTCAAAGCAAAAGAAATTGTAGATTAAAAGACACAAATGTGAGATGTTGAAGGGATCATATATCCTGGAATTCAGTTTTTGCCTGTTGTATTGACATAATTATTGAATAATAACCTCTTTCACTCTCTAAAGTGTTATTTTTTGAGCAATACAGTATATGGTAAGCCTAATGGAAGAGATTGTCATCATCCAGAATTATTGGAACCTAGATTTATGGGAGAAGATGAAAGAGAGTGAAGAAGCATGCTAAGAATTAAGATTTTTTTTTTCCTTCCTGTAAGCAAGAGGCAGACATCAGAAATGTTTAACATAGGAACTACCAGAATATATGCATTTTAAAAATAAGACTGGTCAGCTATTTAGGAATTGGACTGGGAGGTACCATGAATAGAGAGCCTGACATTATAGGTCTAAACTAGGTGCTGAAGAAGAAGAAAATCTAGGATATAAACAAAATTATTATGTAAAATTGATAAGACCTTAAAGACTGACTAACAAAGGAAGACACCCAGGCCAGCCTCTTGCCCCACTCCCCACTAAAGTTATTTCTAAACTTTCACCATGTCCTTCAAGCCTCCAACCACATCCTGCCCAATTCTCATCCACAAAACAAAACTTTTTTGATGTCTTTCCCTTCATCTCCAATTTTAAATGCCCACATCCCTTTTCCTCCCATCTTGAAAGAAGTGTCCCTACTCCTTGGATACTGAGTATCTGATATTATCACCTCATTCATTCCACAAATACTTAATAGTAATTTGGTCCCCATGATGTGCCAGACCCCAGGTTTGGGTCTAGAAACATGCCCGCTAAGGCCCTTTCTGTTCTTAGCTCCAAAAGTTTCTCCATCTCTCTTTTGTACCTTCAATCTCCCCCTTATCTACATAAACTTCTAGATATGCTCATTTCCCCATTTATTGGGAAAACAATTTTCCTCCTAAATGTTCCCAATTCCTCTCATGCCTTTCTTCTCTAAATGTCTTAGAAGAGTGGTTTATATTCACCAGGCCCAGTCTGATTCTTTCTGTGCTCCTAAGTAAATAAGAACAACAGCAATAATAACTAACAGTGATTGAGTACTTACTAAGGGCCAGGCATTATGCTGAAGCAAGTGCTCTGTCTTATCAATCTCCTCACCAACTACCTGTGATGTAGGTACTATTACTACTTTTTTCACTGATGAGGAACAGATATGGTGAGTTTGAGTACCTGAGCTTCAGAAAATAAGGCTTGGAGAGGTTAATCAAAAAGACCTACTCACTGTGGAACCTCAGTCAAAGAGACCTCAGCCATCATCTGTTTACTGATGGCTCTTAATAAAGATAATTCTAGAACTGGCTCCTCTTTCCTGAGCTTCAAACCCATCTTTGGAATTTCCTACAGGACATTTCCACTTGAATAACCTACTGGAAACCCAAAATCAACATGCACATAGCTGAACCTCTAATCATTTTCTTTACTAGTCACACCCCCTCCAAAAAAAAAATTCTTCTGGTAATCTACAGTAGGGAATTCAGAGTGAACCTTGACACTTCCTCCTTCCCCTCAACCTCCATAACCAACTGTCCACCATGTCCCATGAGATGTACCTACAAAATCTCTTGCCTATCTATGCCTTCCTTCCCCTTCTCTGCCCAAATCCAGCCTTACACAATCATTTGACCGTAACATTACAGTAGCCAAAGGCTTTGATCTCTCAGCGGCTCCAATTTCTCTTTCACACAATAATCACAGTGATCTTTCCTACACAGCTCTAAACTTGTCATCCCCATGCTTAAAACCTTTAAGGGCTCAAAGCTTACCTCAAATATCAGCTCCTTTTTGAAATCTTCCACCTGTGCTTCCCACCCCAAGGAGAATTAGTCACCACTACCTTCAGAGTTTTCCCATCTTCATTTATATGCAAGGACAGTCGTTATCAATTTATGATGTTTAACTTTGTGTATTGTGTTTCTTGCTCTTTCAGCCCAAATTGAGCATCCCTTGAGGGAAAGGGCATGACATTATTCACCCCTGTAAACCCAG
Source organism: Cabassous unicinctus (assembly GCA_029593785.1). Classification (NCBI taxonomy): domain Eukaryota; kingdom Metazoa; phylum Chordata; class Mammalia; order Cingulata; family Chlamyphoridae; genus Cabassous; species Cabassous unicinctus. Next base: position 4,271 of record JAQZBX010011992.1, read on the forward strand.
CATGAAGCATAGTGTTTGGCATCCATATAAAATAAATATTTATTTAATTAATTGATTTGGAGATGAATAAACAATAACCATGCAGTAACATGTCCATGTACGGAAACATGCTCTAACCATTTTTTAATCAAATATGAAGACATTAATGAAGGATTTTACTACAAATATCTCACTGGAAGGAAAATGGTCATGAGAAAACAGTGCCTAGTATTTCTAGCCTCAAGCAGAAGGTAGGAAATCTCACAGAAACTTTGCTACCAAGAGATTTTTCAGACCAGGATTGTACTCTTCAGAGGTGTAGAGGTCAGATAACCAGAGAATTAAATTCTCTATGCATCCCCATTTTGAAGATTTATCTGAAGTTTCCTAAGATTTCTTCTTCCCTTTTCCCTTTGCTTTATTCTTCACATCTCCATCATTAAGAATGTTAATAGTTTTTAAAGAAATCAATATCTTGCCACTGGGCTCTCACAAGGAGTGCAGCATGGGTCTAGCAGATGAGTCACCATAGAGTTGGTTATGAAAACAGCTGCAAACCTTTCCTGGGGACATCAGCTGGAATGCTAAAGGGCAGAATGTGGCCTTAAGATGAAACTGAATGCAAAGTCAAAATTAATTTAACTTATATTTTATTTATGATTCCATGAATTAATAATCAAGGATATTTGCATGGCAAGTTTTTTAAGCAGTAGAGTATTCTTTGATTGAATTAATATTTCCCTTAGCATGATATTTAAAATATTAGCATAAAAGAAAGCATATTGGAGTGAAATTTAAAAGACCGTTTGCAAAAATTCTTTGTACTTTAGGCAGATATTAATAAATCTGAACTAGTGAGTAGATGACAAGGAATCTTATACAGACCATAGCCCTTCCATGATAAATTTTGTTTCAGTGGAATTTTCTTGTAGCAAAATTATATTTATATTTTAAAAATAAGACTTGGTCAGAGCTTTTTTTCAGACGTTCATTCTATTTGTCTAATTGTTTCTCACCTAAAGCAATATCCTTAAGCATTATTTTTCTAATTCATGTCTAAGAAGCCATTTCAACTAAGAATCTACTCAGATTCAAGAGTGATGAAATAGGTAGGAATAAACACTATGAATCAGAAAACTCTGGCATACTCAGGTGGTTCTTTATTTCACAAATGATGTACCCATTACTACTGGGAATTTAAAGTCTCCATGAATCAACACAAACCTTTCCTTTCTGCTTGACATGTATATGTCCAGATCTTTCCTCTGCCATTATTTTCAAATACATTGATGTACAGAAATAAATGACCATTTTTTGAGGGCTTTATATTTATATCTTACTGATAGCATTATTCTGCAACTAACTTCTACATAATCACATCAGTAATTAAGAACAGAAACTCTAGGGCCAAACCCCACCTCTGCCCTTCTACCATCTGTGTGCCACTTAACCTCTTCCACTTAACCTCAGTTTTCTGTTCCAGGAAGTGTAAATAATAATATTACCTCCCTCCTAGGGTTTTGTACAGGTTAAATGCAAACCCTTTAGAACATGATATAAATGCTGTATGCTTTAGCTAACTAGTATTAGCAAATGCTATCACCTTACTGATTCTTCTTAATTTCTGAGTATTTTTTCCAAATTCTTGGACAGAGATATCCTCCACCTCATGATTTTAAATACCTGACAACACCCAGGTTTATGTCTCTAGGATGGAACTCACTCTTGAACTCCAGATGTATATATAAAACCGCCCAAACCCCAAACTTAACAAGATGTCCAATGGACATCCAAGACCTACATTGTCAAAACCTGTACTCCTGACCTCTCCTCTCCGCAAGCCATTCCTCCCCTCCCTTTCTTACTGCTCAGACTAAAGCCCTTGGAATCCTCTTCTTCTCCTTTCTGACTCTTACCCCACATCCAGTCTGTCAGAAAATTCTTTTGGCCCTATCTTCCATATATGTACATACAGAATCAAGCTCTTCTCACCACATCAACCACCACACCCTGGTCACAGCTATCAACATTCTCATCTAGATTGTTGCAGAAGCCTCCAAACTGATTTCCCTACTTCCAACCTTGTCCCTCCAGTCTGTTCTCTACACAACCTCAGAGAAATCCTATTAAAACAAAAGCGGACCATGTCACTCCTCTGTTTGAAATCCTGGAATGGTTGAACCTCACTCAGAGTGAAATCTGAGGTCCTCAAATGGCTACAAGTTCTAACCACATAATCGCCCCACACTCACTTACCTATCTGAGCTTACCTCCATCTAGTTCTCTTCACTCACTCTGCTCCAGTCACATGGCCTCCTTGCTAGTCCACAAACACACAAGGCATTCTCCCACTGCAGGGTCTTTGCACTTATTCGAACACTGACTAGATGCTCTTCCCCAAAATATCAACATGATTCCTTCCCTCACATCCTTCACGTTTTTTCAAATGCAATCTCCTTATTTAAGACTCTGATCATACTATTTAAAATTACAAACCATCCTTCCCATGTCTCCACCCTAACCCTACTCTTCTTATCTTATTCTCTGCTTTCTTTTGCTCCTTAACACTAATCATGTCCAACATTCTGAATACTTTACTTTTTAATTTTGTTTCTTTCCAATCTCCACATACACACACTATAGTATAAGCTACATGAGGTCATAATTTTTTCTATTTTGTTCATTGTTTTATTTCCAGTGCCTAGAACTGTGCCTGGAACATAGTATCTACTCATAAATTCAATAATAATGAATTTTATTTGCTAAATAAATCAAGGCACTATGCCCTACTCATTCCCTTGATTAGTGATGTTTTGATTGTTTCCTGCAATGTGCATGTCTGTGTACACATGTGCAGGTGTTTCCCTGGAGTAGCTACCAAAACCTGAAAATGCAGGGTCAAAAGGTTTGTACTGCCTACTTGATCTCCAAAAAGTCTCCAACAATTCATATTTCCAAGAACAGTGTATAAGAGCACTCCTCCCAAATTCACTTCTCATACTTGTGTCATTTAATTTCCCATTCCTTTTGCCTGAATGTCCTCTCTGTTCCCAATTCTCATTCTCTCCTTGATGAAATCCTACCCATCCCTCAAAACCCAACTCAACTGCCATGTCCTAGATGTAATCAACCCCCTCTAAATTCCCTGGAAGCTGAATTAATCATTTCCTCCTCTATGCTTCCCCAACAGACATTTTGTGCACCTCTGCTTTAGCCCTTACCATGTTATTTTGTAATCTGTCTGTTTGTATGTCTGATATACCCATTAAAATTCCAGATTAAGAGCTCCCAGAATCTAGAACTTGTTGTAGCCTTGGCACCTGATACAGAGTCAACATTGAGAAGTCAGTCAATCAATACAATAATATATTTCCTTGAATGATACTGATTCCTTGTCTTCTCTCCCAGAAATTATAATTCATTCATTCTGGAATGGGGCCAGGAAACTATATTTTTATCCAGCACTTCAGGTGATTCTAACTTTATTGATCCCCAGAACACACTGTAAGGAATACTGTTTTTAAGTTATATTAGGGAAAGTATACCAGGATTATGTATTGTAGAATTATATTCATACACCATCCTTACTGATGTGTTTGTTTAAAAACCTTGGTATTATTAGGTAATTCTCCCAAAAGTTCATGAATATCAGCCTTTGATTCAATAAAATAAATGTGAGAATAAAGTTTTCTTTCTACAAATGACCCCAGTTAAATTAAGTCAAAAAACTCAAAATAAAGTTTCCTGTTATTTTAGTGCTACAGTCTCACTTTATTGAAATATAAGCATAAATATAAATATAAAGTTAATGAAGCTTTCAAACAGGAGGAAACAGGAGCCTATAGGAAACGAACACATTATTCAACACCCGCACACAGCAGACGCATACAACAGCTAAAACAGGTGTTCTTATCAATTCCCATTTTATAGAGGTGAAAATTGAGGTGCAGAGTAGTTAACTCACTCAAGTTCATATAGAAAATATACTTTAATGAATAAAAATGATTTGTGTTTCTTGAGATGAAGAGTTATCTAACACTGCCATTTAATAGCTGTGCGATCATTTTCTTGAGCTTCAGCTTCTAGTGCAAGCAACATATGAAAAGATACCACATTGCTGACCAAAGGAGGCCTATGGAAGGAAGTCGGCAGGCACTATTTGTCAGGAGGCAACAAAGATGACAATCCAGTATGCCACTCGTTGGCACCCCCCAGAGGAAGACTGTTATGGACATGGTCTCTCCAAAATATGTGGCCAGAGATATGCTTAAGATGAGAGCCATATTCTGCCTTGGTACTAGGAGGCAGTGAGACAAAGTTCTACAACAAAGAGTCTGGGTTCAAATCTCAGCTCCACCACCTTACTAGATATTTGGAATCAGACACATTACTTAATCTCTCTTAGCCTCCCATTATCTCAAAATGGGAATAACAATAATAATTCCCCAATAGTAGAGAGATGATAAATGAGCAAATGAACTTAAACTGTCTAATATGTCACCTGCCACTCAAAAAGTCTTGGTTATTATACCACAATGTAGTCAAGTGGTCAACTATACAGACATCAAAAACTTCCATTCTCTTATAACCAGAAATAAAATTCAATATGCTTTGATACCATGGCCAAGCTAGCAGGATGTGTGTGCTCCTTCTCAATGTCTATAAAAATTTGAAAGTTTGACTTAAAGTATCATTTTGTGTTTATTTGATATTGCATAAATATTACCTAAATCAAATTCTCAGAGATCTAGTAACTTTGAATTTTGTGGCAGAAAGTAAATTTACCTTTTTATCCAAATCTGGAAATGTTATTCCTGTTCTATCTACTTTGAGCAAAAGTGTATGTAATATTTTATTCATCTGCTTAACAAGATGGCTTCTTTTGTATTATAAACTCTGTCTTAAATTTTTATTCTTCATGTGATAATACCTATAAGAATAATTTTTACATTAATGCATTAAGCCACTTTGCACAATCATGGTTTATAATAAATTGGCGTTTATTTTCTTTTCATAATGTCTTATGAAATGTTAATGGTAGACCCAAAGTTTATGCTATTTAAGGTAACACAAAGATATATAGGTGATTCATGTGTTTTTAACAAAGATACCACAAGAAAAATTTATAATCTTAGCATTTTAAACAAGTCTAAGTAATAGTGATAATATTTGATATTACATTCTACAAGTTTCATAGAAATTGTAGAATGCATATATTATGCACCACTGAGGAGGGAGACGAGGGCGCCCTTCCAACAGGTCACAGTGCTGAGGTCTGGCTCTCTGAAATCCTGACCTCCTAGTGCGGGAGACGTCACCGCCTAGTGAGGGGTGGCTGGTAAGGGTGCACATCGCCCTCAGCCAAGGTACGGGCGAACACCGCCCTCTGTTCCGCCAGAACAACAGCTCAAAGAGCCGCCCACACTGTCCTAATGGACGGCGTGCCGCCTGCCCCCCACCCCTCTCTTTCTTATTCCTCCTCACCAATCAGAGCTCTCGCCTCAGTTATAGCCTTATATGGGAAGCCTTCACCTCACTCTTTCTCATCCCCAAATCTGCCCCTTTCCCTAACGACTCCTGACTTCGCCCAGCCGCCCAATAGAAGCCTCCACCACGGCTGGGGGACTGCCCCCCAACCTTAACCCTATATAAACGCTGTACTTCCTCAATAAAACAGACTTACGCCACCAGTTCTGTCTCCGCGGTATCTCTTCACCGCGCCGCCCTCACCCTCGCCACCCGGAGTGCACGCCTGGCGGCAATAATCTGAGCCTGTGTTGTCCTGACTGTCATTACGCCACCCAAAACCTGAGCTAGCCGACAGACGGGCGGAACAACACACCACACTTGTAAATTATCCTTTTAATCCTCATGTTAAACTAGAGGTTAGTTTATATTTTAAAACAAAGTCAATTATGTAAAAATTTTCCTTCTGGTAAATTTTACCATTTACCAACAGAAATGACTGGGTACATGAATTTAAACATTCAAACTTGACCTGGTTAAATTTTTTGTAATTTTTATGTGTTGCATATGCAATATGTTGTGGGATAAAGAAAATTATCATTTAAGTCAGATTTGAGAAAGAACATAAGTTTATTCTCATCAGAAAACTTTGAAGGAAGATACATTATATTTCCACCTCGTTAAGAGGTAATGACTAGGGAGTTCTATGAATTTCTGGAAAGCTGAGGTATTATGAAATCCATTTCTCTGAAATATAATGAATAATTTTGAATTAAGTCAAGAAAATAATATTCAATAGTAGGAAGCTACCATCCTTGTTGGGATGCCAATATAGTGAATCAACTGTCTTAGATCTATAAAGCATCAAAGCCCCAAACGTATCTTAGCATCAAGTTTAAAGCAAGCCTGTTTAATGTAAAGCATGTATAAGAATGGACGCATAATTCATCTTTGAAGTTTCCGATTATTTTAATTTCTAGACTTCATTGTGAAATTATTTCTAAGAACAGTAAACTTTTCATATTTTTAGCTATTGTTATTTATAAATTACTTTGATCAGCCATCTCAAAATATTTTGGAAAATGGATAAAGGCTATTCAAAACAAAGTTTATTTATTTTATCTAACTATTTTTGTGCAATCAATGTTCTCCCAGTCAACTTTCTACTTGTGAAATGCTGTAATAAAGTGAGTTCTTATTAGAACTTTAGGTTGCTTTTGTAAACAAGTTTCTCAGTTGTCACTTTAGAGGACATAGAATAACAAATAAAATTCTTCATATTTCTTTCCTTATAAGAACCAAACTTACATTTTGGTGACTTTTATTCAAACTCACACTGCTGAATTGCAAAATGTTGTCTTTGTCCTTAGACCATGGCAGAGAACTTTATCTGCATTCAAATTGCCTACTGGTTTGTGGTATTTCAATAATAAAACAGCAGGATTGAAGGCTCATGATGAGAAATCTGACTAATTACCTGTTAGATGATAGATGGTTGTAACTCGGCAGTGCCAGTCACTGAAAACAAAACACTTCGAGATATCAATCAGCTTCCTGACAAATCCAATTTCCCTCACATTCAGTGGACAATAAAAGGAAATTTTACCTCTACATCGACATAGCACAGACTTTTAACTTTAAAATATGCATAATGATATTTTAATAAAGTACAGATTTTTTAAAGTAAATTAGTATTTAAATTCCAGACATATTCATATTTCAATCTCACAGCTTTTAAATAGATAGATGGTAGAAATAATTAACATTGTAAATCTGTATTGTATTGCATTGTAGAGGGCAAGGTGTACTTAACAGTAGTTTTTCTATTTTCTTTCTATAGTTACATTATACTAAAATTATTCACAACAACTCTAATGGCTGTGTTCACTCTCTTCATTTTTTTTTAATTTTGTGGTAAATGAATTGGATGAACATTCTGCATGAGATTCAAAAATGCCCAATTAACACTGCCACATACCAGCATGTGGGCAGAGTTAAAGCAAAGAGGGATTGAAGCATGGAAATTGAATGTAGGCCCAGAGAAAACGCCTCTTTCTCCCTTATAAGGAGTGATTACATAGTAACATTTGGAATTTATGGTTAACCCTCATAAGTTTAGCCTTCAGTTTATTCGGAAGAAAATAAAACAAGAAAATTAAATGTGGTAGAGAATGAGAAAGGAATTGTGGTTATTTGCTTCCTCACCATTGAAGAAAAAATCAGTTTGGAGGGAAAGATCAAAACGGTTGGTTGTATATAGTCTGAAACCAGGCACTTTCAAATGTTGTTGTTGAGAGGGTAATTTGATGCAACTTTGTTGAAGGAAAAATTGACAATAACTATCATGCTTAGACACAGCAATTCACTTTAGGAATGACCCCATAATTATCCTGATACATCTGTAGAAATGTTCACAGTACTGTCATTTTTTTAATTTTTTTAAAGAAGCTTTAGACTACACAAATATTACATAAAAAATATAAGGGATTCCCATATGCTTCACCCTTCCTCCTCCCACACTTTCCCACATCAACAACATATTTCATCAGTGTGGTGCATTTGTTATAATTGATGAACACATGTTGAAGCATTGCTACTAACTGTGGGTGGTAGTTTACATTATTTTAATAACAAAAAAAAAAGCATATTTTTAAGTAAAAATAACCTAAGGTTCCTCAATAAGGGTGTAGTTTAATAAAGTATGCACATCCATACAATAAAATTCTATGCAGTCAACACAGAATCTAAAAAGAAAGAGGTAGATCTGTATGTGCTCTTTGAGAATGCTATTCAAGACATTTTAAGAGAAAATAGAGCTAGATGCAAAACAGGTTGTTTCCATCTTTTAAAAAGGATATAAATACAAATATATGCTTGATTATGAAAAGAAAATTTATAGAAGGATACATAAGAAAATGTTGCTGTGGTTGCCTTTGGGAGAGGAGTCTAGAGGCCTAAAGTAGAGAGGATACTTACTTTCCATTGTATACCCTCATGTATTGTTTGAAATTTTACCATGCTGCTTCATTTCGGAGGGAGGGAGGGAGGGAGAAAGGAAGGAAGGAAAGAAGGAAGGAAGGAAGGAGGGAAGGAAGGATACTTGCTTTCCATTGTATACTCTCTTGTATTTGAAATTTTACCATGCTGTTTCATTTCCTTGGAAGGAAGGAAGGGGGGAAGGGAGGGGACGGGAGGGGAGAGGAGGGTTCTGTCTGATTTCTAAATCCATCTTCTACTGGTCCTGCAGTCAAAAAACCTGGGAGGCGTTAACTTTTTTAAAGCATATGAATCCTGCACTTTTTGAAAATAACTATGGGAACAGAAATACAAAAACATGGCCCAGATTGATGCTAATGAGCTGAACTTGAACTTGACCATCCCCTGAGGCTGACTGCTTGGCTGTGACCTAGTCTGTAATTGAGTGATTGAGGACTGCAGTATCTAATTCAAGCCACTTGGGAAATGAAAGGTCACTCTGGCAGGGAAGCACAGAAAATCTACATTCTAGCTCTCCAGCAAGGCGAAGAAGGGAATGTACAGGGAAGAGAGAATTTGTAAAAAGTTCAAAAAGTGGGGAACTCGCCCCAAACTAATCATATGTTGGAGTATTATGAAGATACTGAAGAGAAACGCATGTTGGTGTGCTGTATCGTTGTCTTGTCACACAGAGGATGCTTTGTCTTTTCATGTACTCTTCTACAAGGTAGGAATTAGACACCTATAAAAGTCAGAGAAAATCTCAAGATGACTTAATGCATTCTTAGGACTAGCTTTACCACTAAAATGAATAAGTCTTCAAACAATACATGATGAAGGAGCATTGAAAGATGACAGATAATAGATTAGATATAGACATAAACCTAGATAGATATGGATATAGATAGATATAGATATAGCTATAGCTATAGATATAAATCTATAGCTATAGCTATAGCTATATCCATTGAAGGCATTAATATGTTAAATACAAAACAGAAATCTAATGGATAAATAACTTGCGTCCACAGTGATTAAAAAACAGGTAAAAGTGTGACTTACAATGACAAAATATTTTCTTGTTTCCAAATTTTACCGAAGGACAGTCCTGGCCACAAAATTTGTAGATATAGTAAGGCTACAGACCCTTGTATCAATAACTTGAAAAAGAATAATTCCTTTTCCATCTAACACCTTTTTTCAATTAATTGTATATGTAATTATGCATATACTTGTACGTATCCATTCAAAATATATTTAAAGATTAACTGTGAAGACTAAAAAGCATTATAAAATTATGCTCAAGGAAAAAATAAAAATAATTACATGCCATATGAGGATAGAAAGCAAATGATACTCACATACACTGATGGTGGGAAATTAAAATGGCACAATTTGGTAATTTCTATAAAATTAAACATACACTTACCATATGAACCAGCAATTTCACTGGTAAGTATTTACCCAAAGGAAATGAAAACATATATCCAACAAAAGACTTGAACCCACATGCTCATAGCAGATTTATCCATAATAGCCCCAAACTGTAAAAAACCCAAATGTTCATCAACAAGTATATGGAGAAACAAATTGTTGTCTATTCATATATTGAATCCTGCATAACAATTAAGAGGAATGAACTACAGATATAAGCAACAACATTATGCTAGTAGTCAATATATAAGTAGACACATAACATGCAGAACTGTGTGGGAAAGAGTGTAAACCACAATGGGAACTATGGTCCATGTACAGTGGCAAAGCCCAAGGATGCGTTTATCAGTTGAAATGAATGTGCCACACTAATGAAGGATGTTTATGTGGGAGGGAATGGAAGGTGTGGGGAATAGGGTATACGGGAATCCTTGTATTTTTTGTGTAACGTTTATATAATCTAAGTATCTTTTAAATTTTTCAAAAAAAAATTTTATTAAAAAAAATTATGTACCTCAAAAAAAAAATAAATAAATAAAAGGTAAATGAATCTCCAAAATGCATTTTTTTTTCCAAAATGCTTTGTTAAATGAAAGAAACTAGGTTTAAAAGGCTATATAACATTTGATTCCATTTATATGCTATTCTTGCCTAGACAAAGCTACAGGGATAGAAAGCAGATTTGTGGTTGCCAGAGGCTGAACATAAAGGTAGTTTCCCTTGTGAATTTTGGGGTATGATAGAACTATTCTCTATCTTAACAGTGTTGTGGTATATGCATTTCTCAAAACTTTCCGAACTCTATGTGAAAATTGTGCCCATTGTTGTACATTTGATCATTTTTATTGCTATGCAGCATTCCATTGTCTGAATATGCCATAGCTTGTTTATCCATTCCCCAGCTGAATGACAATTGGGTTGTTTCAAGTTGTTGATGATTTTGAATAAAATTATTTGCACATAGAAAAAAGAAAGAATTCATGTACACAATAATTTATAAAATATGTTTGTATTGATTTGAAATTCTAGAAAATGCTAAATTAATCTCTAGTGGCACAAAGTATATTACAGTTTGTCTGAATCTAGGGCCATGGGAGATTAATTGGGAAGGAGTAATGAAATGCAAACATTTGTCAAAACTTTTCAAAATATGCACTTAAAATAGGTGCATTTATTGTTTGTAAATTATACCTCAATAAAGTTTATTTTAATAACGAAATGTGTCTCTGCTAATAAGTATAACTGTATAGAAACTATATGCCCTTATAACAGTTTGGAAGGAAAAACTGATCAATTAAAACAGTCTGATTTGTTGAGTGTTGGAATTGTGGCTACAACTTTCCTAGATTTTATTCAGAACTCCATTTGTGTTGATAATATTTTAAGTCTTTATAATACATAAACTCATAACAAGTTCATATATATTAATTTATATTAATGCTCATCAAATATATAGTACTAAAACATGACGTATTTGAGAGTTTGACTCAACAAATATTGGAGAGTCTACCATATTCAACTCTCTATTGATACACTGACACAGAGATATAAAAGATTGAGATTCTGGTCTCCAGTATCTTTCAACCTCATATGTTAGAGATCTGTTCATCAAGACTTATTTAATCCTTTTGTTGGTTTTTAAAAAATGGGTAAAGTCTAGTTCTCATTATGAATCTATGCATATTAGATATATTTAGAAAATGCTGAAGCCAGACGTGTAAAGATTGAATGGGGGAGGGGGGGACTGCAAATGGAGATTACCAACAGGTAATGAAAAGAGAAAATAATGTAAGGCAATAAAAGAGAAAATCTTAATGTCAGTTATTAAATAAAATGATGACAAGAAAAATATAAAGAAAACACAAAAGGAAATCAGAAAAGGAATAAAAATATAAACCTTTTTATTCTGGGTTCCCAAGAACTAAAACATAAACTAACAAAATAATTTCATTTGAGGAAACAATTGTTTGTATTATCAAATTATATATAAATGTAGTATATAATGTGCATCCATAGATAGTAATCCAAAAAATCTAGACTATGAAGAAAACCTTGAAATAATAAAAGTATTTTGAGTACTTAATGAAGTTATCAAAGTTTAACAGTCACACTTGCTCTCTCTATAATCATTTATAACATTTATTGAAATTGGGCCCCAGGGTTAGTCTACAGAAGAGAATAGAGATTTGCCCTTCCTTCACAGCATTGGAACCTGGGAATGGTTTTCCAACTTTGTATTATGGCAATGAGATAAATTCATAGAAAAACATTCAAGGGTCAAATCAAAGGCAAACCAAGATTTGAAAAGATAGATACAGTTGAAAGACTAGAAAAATAAAGTTTTATGTTCTCTTTGACCTTTTAGATGCAAATATATGATATCACCCTAAGGAGCAACAAATATTCAATGACACTTGCGTCCTCAAGAAATGCTAATACAGTGTCAGTATTTTAGCTCAGGAATGAAAAGACAGGGTCCTAGTAGACAATGCGGGTAAGAAAGAGACTAAAATGAAGTTAAGGGTGGCGGATGTGACTCAAATGGTTGGGCGTCCGCCTCCCATATGGAAGCACCTGGGTTCAATCCCTGAGAACTCATGCGTGGGCCACCAGGCCCCGCCAAGCCACACAGCAAGATGATGACATAACAGGAGAGCGACACAAGGGAGAGCCAAGACGAGACGTGCTGAAAAAACAGGAACTGAGGTTGTGCAGGTGGCAGGACACCGCTCTCCCACTTCGGAGGTCCCTAGGATCAAATCCCCGTGAAGACAGGAGAAGGATGAGAGAGAGGGCAAGAAACAGACACAGAGAATTGCCCAGCGAATGGACACAAAACAACAAAATGGGGGAAGAAGGAGTTAAAATGGATAAAAAGTAAATAAAATAAAATAAATCTTAAAAAAAAAAAAAAAGAAGTTAAGGTGTTGGGGGAAAGTAAGGACAATTTGAAACAAAGTGTGTTAAAACTTGAGGGTTTTGTATTAGGCTAGTATTTATATAATATTGATTTAAAGTACATAAGAAATTATAGATGAAATTATAATGAATCTGGGATGTTCTTCCAAATAATAGAGGAGTAAGGAATGGGTAAGGGTATAGAAGAAACATAATTGGCCATTTGTTAATAGTTGATAGCTGATGAATATGGATGATGATTAGCTACATAGAGGTTTATTATAATATTTTGTCCCATTTTAATTTGTTTAAAATGCTCCATGATTTTTTTTAAAAAGCATATAAAAAGATAAGTGGAAAATGATGGTGAGGCAAGAGCAAAATAAAGGTTTAATTAACGTGGCCTTACAGTTCATTGTCCAAATTTGTACGTGGAGAGAGTGAAAAGCAGTACTTTTAATAACTCTAACCACTACTGACCTAAGCCAGGACTGTCCTAGGCAGTCCAGGATGTATAGTCACTCTACTTTGAACGATCAAATCTCAAACATCTAGCTAATACGATTTAAGATTTGTTGTAACATAAGGAAAAGGGGAGAGCAAGTTGTAACTGGGAACATTTAGATCATTAGCAACCAGTTGTTTTTAAGTCCCTCTGAAGAAATAGTCACAAATCATTGCCATAAACACTGATCCTTCTGAACCAGCTGCAAACTGGCACCTGGGCTTGAATAGAGCCTGCAGATATATTTGCTTTGGTCTGCAATGTGTTGGGACACAGAGTGCTTTTGTCAAAACTTTACTTAGTTGCTATGGTGGTTTGAAATTGTATATACCCCAGAAAAACATGTTCTTAAATTTAATCCATTCCAGTGGGTTAATCCATTACAGTGGGTTACCCACTGTAAGTAGGACATTTTGATGAAGTTTCTTCAGGTAAGGTGTGGCCCACCTCAATTAGGATGAGGTCTAAATCCTATTACTAGAGTCCTTTATAAGCAGAGTATAATTAAGACAGAGAGAGAGAGAAAGGCACAGAAGCAAGAAGCTGAAATTCAACAGAACCCAGAAGAGAATGGACAGGCCAGGAGAGACTGCCATGTGCATTGCCATGTGACAAGCTAAAGACCAAAGATTAGCAGCAGCCAGCCCCAGAATGCCATAATTTTCAGAAAGAAAGCATCATCTTGATAATGCCTTGATTTGGACTTTGTCCCAGCCTCAAACTCTGAGTGAATAAACTCCCATTGTTTAAGCTGACCCATTTTGTGGTATTTGCTTGAGCAGCCTAGGAAACTACAACAGTTGCCAACCTTTCCAAGCTGAAAGATGGCACCTTAAAATCCAGATTTTAAGGGTGGATTTGGAAAATTGGAGGACTGTTAATGTGAGGTGGGCATCATACTCACACAGCAACACTTGATTGGAGCAAAGCATTCTCTCTCCAGTCTACTCTGGTCCTCACCTTTCTCCAGCAATTCCTAATGCTAGGCTGCTTTGCTTATGTTCCTTCCTGGGCTCTTACAGGCATCTGAGTTTTCAACCTCAGTTTTAGTTTAAGCTCTCAGCATTGAAACAGTTGAAGTGACATTGACTGCAGAAGCTATCATTTATAGGCAATTGGAGATCAAAATCAACAAGCCCAGAAAAATGATCTGGACATTTCTGAAGATTTGTAGTTGATACAGTACTATTACTCTTGAAGTCAACCTAACAGAAACTAATTCTATGCAGTAGATTAATCTTAATATTAACTTTTCTACTTTTAAGTTCATTTCATAATTCCCATGGGTAATATAGCTTGAACTAGTCAAGTAGGGCTCTCAGAAATCCTCTTACTGAAAAGGACAATAGCCAATCTACAGCACAATAGCAAAATGCATGGCTAGAGGCTCCAGCCCAATGACTGCTGCCCACCCTGCTCTTTCAACAAGCCCACAACGTCATTGGGCGTGCAATTGTTAGCAAATCTTCATTAATTACAAGCCTCATAAGCAGCTGTGCCATGTGGGAGGGTGGGGAGAGGCATCTCCTGTCTTTATAAGAGTGAAATTGGAACTAAAAGGGGTTTCCAGCTACAAAACATTCCAAAATAAGATGAATTGTTTTGAGACTGGAGAGAATGGCTCTTGGAAACAGGGATGCTCATCCTGGACACAACTAAACAAAGACCTTCACTTTGTTTCCATCATGAAATTCCCACTGCAGCAAGTCTGGTCTATACTTGTCCCCATAAAACACCACTCAAAATGCTTGATTCTCTCCTATCCCCGGATTTCCACTGATAATTTCACTTATGTTGGTGTTTTAGTATAGGTTTTGAAAGTCTTGGTACTAAAACATAACAGTTAAGATGTATTTAAAGAATCATCCTAAATATTTTGTGGTCAGTCACATAATGAAAAATTATACAGTGATTAAGAGAAATGAACTAGAGCTACATAGAACAAGATGAATCCCCTAGCACATATTGTTTTGTGAAAAAGTTGCAGAATTCATAATGATAACTTTTTTTTTCATCCTACATTCTCACTATCTCCAATTCCTCTCCCCTTATTATCTCCTTAGAACCATTCCAAAGAGACGTTTATCATCATAATTTAAAAACTGATTATGTAAAGGTCACTGTTACCAAAAAGTGATCAGTTCTCTGTCCTCATCTGACGTGGCCTGTCTTCAGTATTTAGCATAGCTGATCACTCTGTCCATACTGAAACTGTTTCTTCTCTTGGCGTCCCAGATACTACCCTATCTTAGATTTCCTCCTTCCTCACTTTCTGCTTCTCAGTCTCCTTTGCTAGGTCCTCCATATCTCCATGATCTATCTTTTCTCTTCTAGCTCTACCTTCCTTTCTTGGTGGTCTCAGTCTCAAGCTTTTAAATAATATTAATATGCTAATAGCTCATAAATCCAACTGCCTGCTCAACCACGCCACACAAATGTCCTTAACATTCCCTAAAACTGAGTTCCTCATTTTCCCATACACATCTCCAAAAAACCTCGCCTTCTATAATCTTCCCTATCTCAGATAATGAAAACCCCATTGTTTCAAATGCTAACCTTGACTTCTCTCTTTCTCCCATAACATACCTCTAATCCATAAGAAATCTCTGTTGGCTCTACCTCCAGAATCGATTGAGAATTTTTACTACTCACCACCTTTTCTGCTACTTCTTTGCACAAATTATCATCGTCTCATTTTCCTACCCTCTTACATCTGCCAAACCCCTTCAATCTATTCTTGACCCAGAAGCAAAGTGAACCATTTAAAGTAAAAGTCGGATCAATTTACTTTGCTCAAATCCTTCCAGTATCTTTTACCTCACTCAGAATGAACCCAAAGGCCTTAAAATTCTTAACAAGAACTTAAATGATCAGTCATCTACCTCCTTCCCCCCACACTGCTCCTATTCCTTAATCATGCTGGCCTCCCTTATGCTTCTACCCCTTGTTCATTCTGCTTCAGACTCACAGGATTCCTTGGTGTTCCTTGAACATGCAGGTCACTTACTGTTCCCTCTGCTTTTAATAGTCTTTCTCTAGGTCACCTCTTACAAGTTTTGGCTCAAATGTCACCTACACAATGAGCTATTCTCTGGCCACTTTATTCATTTCTACTTCTCTTTTGTAATTTATTTTTCTACATAGCACTTATGATCTCCTCATACACTACATAATGTACTTTTTTCCCCTCTGTTTACATTCTCTAGAATGTAAGCTCCATACAGCAAGAATTTTTGTCCATTTTGTTTGATCCTGAATCCCCAGGACATGCAATTAATATCTGTTAAATGGATAAATGTATTTGCATAATTCTATTTCCTTTCTCTGGAGTGTGTGTGTGTTTATGTTTGTCTCCAAACTAAGTTCAGCTCTAAGGATAAATAGGGAAAGGGTAAGGGAATCATGATTGGGGTGGAGGAGGCAATCAAAATAGCACTTTATCCTTATAGGTATTATTTTAAATTTTTTAAATGTAATATTCATTAATTATTTTCATATGATGGATAATGTTAATAATGCACTACAAGCAAATAAGACGGGCCCTATCTCCTGGTCCCCTAAGTCCTGCTGCCTTCCTCCAGCTATATCTGACTGGACCAGAGTATACATCTAATTCAATCTGGAAAATAAGATTTTCTCTACAGGAATTTGAAATTGGATTACAAGAGACTAAGTCAGTCAGAGAATTGTGAGGATTGAAACTGTAGGCCACGTGGACTTTGAAACCAAATCGGTGCCATGTCAACCATGCCACATGTAAAAAGAATTTATGGAGAGACAAAGGAACCAAGAATGAGGAAAGGAAGCTAATGTGAAAGGAGAAACAGGCAACTAGATGGAGAAGATGTGGAGAGAAACAGATGCATGTAGCCCTTACTTTTCAGAGCCATCACATGTAAAAACTATGTTCTGTTTCCTCTCCATGCTCTTTCCTTTGATTAAACACACATTAACTTGAACTAATTTAAATAGGATTATATTTCCTGAAATTTTAGACCCTTAATATAAATATCCAACATCTTCCACATAGCATAAACTGAGACAATATCCTAACATTTTTAAAAAATTAAATACATGACAATTAACATCAAAAAAATGTGCATAGTGACTGAATCCATTGCTTTTATTAAAAACGTATGAGAAGGGAGTAATGTCATCAGCATGGTGATGTAAAATTTCCTCTGGAAAAGTCTCCCTTCAGAATCAACTAATAGAAGGACAAATTCCACTTGCTTGGAACTCTGGGGGACAACTGAAAAGGAAAAAGTCATATTTCCTGATAATAGACAAGCAAAATATAAACAGGTAATGTGGGACAAAAACATTATACTGAGGGAAATGGAGGGATATAGGAACAGAGAACATGTATGCTATTGAAGCTAAGTTGGTATCTTTTCAAATAGATGTAGGTTGTACAATACAAAGCTCAGGGTAACCACAAAGAAAGGATTTTTAAAATATACCGAAAAAAATGAAAAAAGTAGCAGATACATCACAAAAAAACAACTACAGAGAAAAGGAGATTGCAATAACAGAAAACAAAGGCAAAAAAAGATATGATGTAGAAAAACAAAAGACAAATGGCTGAAGTAAGCCCTGTCCTTGCAGTAATAACACTGAATGTTAATGGATTAAACTCCCCAAAAGACACAGATTGACAAAATGGATAAAAAAAAAAAAAGCATGATCCAATTCTATGTTGCTTACAAGAGACTCACCTTAAACACAAAGACAGAAAAAGTTTAAAAAGAAAGGGTGGAAAAAGATATTCCATGCAAATAGTAATCAAAAAATGCTGGGTAGCTATGCTAATAGATAAAATAGGTTTTAAGTCAAAAGCTGTTACAAGAGACAAAGAAAGACATTATATATTAATAAAAGAGCCAATTCACCAAGAAGAAAAAACAGTCATAAATATTTATGCACCTAACCACAATGCCCCAAAATACATGAGGCAAACACTGGCAAAACTGAAGGGAGAAATAAACACATGTACAATAATAGTTTGAGGCTTCAATACACCACTCTCATCAATATATAAGACATCAAGACAGAAGATCAATAAGGAAACAGAGAACTTGAATAATTTGATAAATGAACTAGATGTAAGATATATATATCGAACATTGTACCCCCAAACAGCAAGATATACATTCCTCTCAAGTGTACATGGATCTTTTTCTAGGAAGTATCACATGTTGGGTCCAAAACAATACTCTATATAATTAAAAAGATTGAAATTATACAAAACATTTCTCTGACCATAATAGAATGAAGTTGGAAATCAATAACAGGTGGAGCACTGGAAAATCCACAAATATAAACCTATAGATTTAATAGGTTATATAACACCCTATTAAATAATCAGTGGGTCAAAGAATAAATTGCAAGAGAAATCAGGAAACATCTTGAGACAAATGAAAATGAGAACACAACCTATCAAATCTTATGTGATGCAGCAAAGGAAGTGCTGAGAAGGAAATGTATACCCTAAATGCTAATATTTAAAAAGAAGGAAAAGCTAAAATCAAAGCACTAACTGCACACCTGGAGGAACTAGAAAAAGAACAGCAAACTAATCCCAAAACAAGCAGAAGGAAAGAAATAAAGATTAAGCAGAAATAAATGAAATTGAGAATAAAAAACAAATAAGAACATTAACAAAACCAAAAGTTGGTTCTTTGAAAAGATCAATAAAATTGACAAACCCTTAGACTGGCAAAGAAAAAGAGAGAGAAGACATAAATAAATAAAATCAGAAATGAGAAATGGGACATTACTACTGGACCCACAGAAACAAAAGGTATCATAAGAGGATACTATGAACAACTGTATGCCAAAAAATTAGACAACCTAGATGAAATGGATAAATTCCTAGGAACACATGAACAACCTACACTGATTCTAGAAGATATAGAATATCTCAACAGACAAATTACAAGTAAAGAGATTGAATTAGTCATCAAAAACCTCCCAAAAAAGAAAAGCCCTGGACCAGATGGCTTCACAGGTAAATTCCACCAATCATTCCAAAAAGAATTAATACCAATCCTGCTCAAACTCTTCCAAAAAAATTGAAAAGGAGGGATCACTAACTAACTCATTCATGAGGCCAAAATCACCTTAATACCAAAGCCAGATAAAGATATTACAAGAAAATATTACACATTAATTTCTCTTCTGAATATATGCAAAAATCTTCAATAAAGTACTTATAAATCAAATCCAACAGCACATTAAATGAATTATATACCACAATCAAGTTGATTTTATCTCAGGTATGCAAGGGTGGTTCAACATAAGAAAATCAGTTAATGTAATATACCACATTAACAGAATGAAGGGGAAAAAATCAAATGATAATCTCAATTGATGCAGAAAAGGTATTTTATGAAACCCTTCATCTGTTCTTGATTTAAAAAACACTTCAAAAAATAAGAATAGAAGGAAACTTCTTCAACATGATTAAGGGCATGTATGAAAAACCCACAGCTAACATCATACTCAATGGTGAAAGATTGAAAATGTTCCCTCTAAGATCTGGAACAAGATAAGGATGACCACTGTCACCACAGTTAGTCAACATTGTACTGAAGTTTTAGCCAGAGCAGTTGGTCAAGAAAAAGAAACAAAAAGCATCCAAACTGGAAAGGAAGAAGTAAAATTTTCACTATTTGCAGATGACATGATCATATATATATAGGAAGTCCCAAAAAAATCTACAACAAAGTTGTTGTGAATGAATTCAGCAAGGTACTGGGGTATGAGATCAACATGCAAAACTCAGTAATGTTTCTATACACTAGTGACAAGAAATTTGAAGAAGACATCAAGAAAAAACTCCATTTACAATAGCAGCTGAAAGAGTCAAATATCTAGGAATAAGTTTAACCAAGGATGTAAATGACTTGTACACAAAAAACTATAAAACAGTGCTAAAAGAAATCAAGAAAACCTAAATAAGTGGAAGGACATTCTGTGTTCCTGGACTGGGAGAATAAATATCATTAAGATGTCAATTCTGTACAAAGTAAGTTACAGATTTAACTCAATCACAATCAAAATTCCAACAGCCTACTCTGCAGAAATGGAAAAGGCAATTATCAATTTTATTTGGAGGTAAGGGATCCCAAATAGCCAAAAACATCTTGAAAATGAAGAACAGAGTTGGAGGACTCACATTTCTTGACTATAAAGCATAAAACAAAGCTACCACAGTGAAAATAGCATGGTACTGGCACAAGGATAGATATATAGAAAAATGGAATCAAATTGAAAGTTCAGAAACAGACCCTTACATCTATAGTCAATTGATTTTTGACAAGGCTTCCAAGTACACTCAATTTGGAAGAATAGTCTCTTCAACAAGTGGTGCTAGGAAAACTGGATAGCCATAAATGAAAGAATGAAGGTGGACCTCTATCTCACACTTTATGCAAAAATTAACTTAAAATGGATAAAAGACTTAAATATAAGATGCAGAACTATAAAACTCCTAGAAGAAAATGTAGGGAAGCATAGTCAGGATCTTGTGTTAGGCAATGGTTTCTTAGAATTTATACTCAAGCACAAGCAACAAAAGAAAAAAAATAGATAAATGAGACCTTATAAAAGTAAAAAAACTTTTGTTCCTCAAAGGAGTTCATCATGAAAGTAAAAAGACAACCTACACAATGGGAGAAAATATTTTGAAATCACATACCCAATAAAGGATTAATATCCAGTATATATAAAGAAACCTTTCAACTTAACAACAAAAAGACAAACAACCCAATTTGAAAATGGGCAAAGATTTGAACAGTCATCTCTCCAAAGAAGATATATAAATGGCAAGAAAGCACTTGAAAAATGTTCAACATCAGTAGCTATTAGGGAAATGCAAATCAACACCACAATGAGATATCATTTCAAACCCATCAGAATGGCTACTATTTTTTAGAGAAAAATGGAAAATAACAAGCATTGGAGAGGATGCAGAGAAATAGGAATACTCATTCATTGCTGGTGGCATGTAAAATGGTGTAGTCACTGTGGAATACAGTTTGGTGGTTCCTCAGAAAGCTAAGTATAGAACTACCAATTGACCCAGCAATTCCCCTACTATGTATACACTCAAAAGAATTGAAAGTAGGGACTTGAATAGATATTTGCATATTGATGTTCATAGCGGCGTTATTCACTATTGCCAAAAGATGGAAGCAACTCAAATGCCCATCAACGGATGAATGGATAAATCAAATGTGGTGTATACATACAATGGAATATTATTCAGCCATTAAAAGGAATGAAGTCCTAATACATGCAACAATGTGAATGAACCTTAAAGACATCATATCTGAGTGAAATAAGCCAGACACAAAAGAACAAATATTGTATGATTTCACTGATTTGAAACAATTAGAATAAGCAAACTCATAGAGTCAGAATCTAGAATATAGGTTACCAGGGGATGGAGTGAGGATAGGGAATGGGAAGTTAAGGCTTAAAATGTACAAGGTTCCTCTTTGGAATGATAGAAATGTTTTGGTAATGGATGGTGGTGATGGTAGCACAATGTTGTGAATACAATTAACAGCACTGATATATATATAACTGAATATAATTAAAAGGGGAAATGTTAGATTGTATTTATGGTAACAGAATAAATTTTTTAAAATATTTTATTTATTCCCTCCCCTTGTTGTTTTTGTGATCGCTGTCTTGTTCTCTGTGTCCATTTGCTGTGTGCTCTCTGTGTCTGCTTGTCTTCTCTTCTCATCTTCTCTTTAGGAGGCACTGGGAACTGATCTTGGGAGACCTCCAGTGTGGGAAAGAGGCACTCAATCATTTGAGCCACCTCAACTCCCTGGTTTGTTGTGTCTCTCATTGTCTCTCCTCTGTCTCTTTTTGTTGCGCCAGCTCTCCGCTCAGGCCCAGCCCTCCGCGGGGGCCAGCTTTCCATGAGGGCCAGCTCGCCACGCAGGCCAGCTCGCTTTCACGGGGAGGCCCCCAGAAATGAGCCCAGGACCTCCCATAGGGTAGATGGGAGCCCAATCACTTGAGCCACATCTGCTTCCCAGAATAAATTTTTTAAAAATCCATGAATCTATACTACACTATGAGCCCTAACTTAAGTTAAACCATAGACTTAAAGTAATAGTACAAATATAAATATATGCTCTCTTCAATTGTAACAAACATTCCACACTAATGCAAGGTGTTGTTGGTGAGGTGGTGTATGGGAATCCTGTATTTTAGGCATGATTGTTCTATAAACCCACAAATTCTGTAATAAAAATAAATAAATAAATAAATAGGAATGAAGTTCTAGTTCATGAGACAACATGCATGAACCTTGAAGACATTATGTTGAGTGAAATAAACCATACACAAAAGGACAAATACTTTTCAATCTCACCATATAAAATAATTAGAATAAGCAAAACTAATAGAGTTAGACTCTAGAATACAGGTTGCCA
Source organism: Cabassous unicinctus (assembly GCA_029593785.1). Classification (NCBI taxonomy): domain Eukaryota; kingdom Metazoa; phylum Chordata; class Mammalia; order Cingulata; family Chlamyphoridae; genus Cabassous; species Cabassous unicinctus. The sequence continues at coordinate 26,987 of JAQZBX010011992.1, forward strand.
GGGCCTGGGTTGGGGGTAAGGCATGATGAGTTAATGCTTAATTTGTACAGAATTTCTATTTGTGTTGATTGGAAAGTCATGGAAATGGATGGTGGCGATGGTAGAACAACACTGGGAATGTGATTTAACAGCACTGAATTATATATGTGAATGTAATTGAAAGGTAAATTTTAGGTTGTATATATATTATTAGAATAAAAATTAAAAGATAAACCTTAGGACTGTACAACACAGTGAACCCTGTTGTAAATGATGGACTACAGTTAATAATACAATTATAAAAATGTTCTTTCATGAATTTTAACAAATACACCACATTAATTCAAGGTGTTAATAATAGGATGATATATGGGCAATAAAAACACATCCTGATATAAACTATGGACTATAGTTAATAGTACAATTATAATACTTTTTCATCAATTGTAACATAGTTATCATACTAATGCAAAGTATTAATAATAGGAAGAGGAAGTGATACAGGAATGCTATATTTTTTACATGATTTTTCTAAAAACCTATAACTTCTCTAATTAGGAAAATAAAACGTTATGAGAAGATTAACACCAAGTCAGATTCTTGCTTTTGTATGATTGTTCAAATCCATATTAATTTGCATACCCTCAACACTTAATTTTGAGGTTCATTGGTATTAAAACTGTGCTTTATTCAGCAAAAGTTCCTTAATTCTGCCACACTTTTCCTTCAATTAAAACAATTGTTTTCAGGAAGCGGCTGTGGCTCAATTGGTTGGGCTCCCGTTTACCATATGGGAGGCCCCAGGTTTGATTCCCAGGGCCTCCTGGTGAAGGCAAGCTGACCTGCGCAGCACCGTGCAAGATGACGGAAAAAAGGGAGACGAGCAGACACAGAAAAATGCACAGCAAATGGACACAGTGAGCACAAGCAGCAAGGAGGGCATAAATAAATAAATCTTTTTAAAAAAACAATTATTTTCAACCTCAATATTCCGTAACCTTGGTAAGGAAAGTTGTATGTAGTTTGCTACTAATAATCAAGTATCTAAGTTTATAAATTGTTTCCTTTTTTAAGAATTTGAACATTTTTAGTTATTTGCATTCCCATATGCAGAAGATAAATATATGGAGTTACACGTTATCACCACAAGATTCTCACATTATTCTCAGCCTATTTTACTAGATCCCAATCCATAATCTGGAATATTCATTGGTAGTGTGTGACAAAAATGTGAACCTCACTCTGACACCTTCTTATTATAAAGACCTCTTGTTCAGAAAGGCATTCCTTGGCCCCTCAAGTGAAGGTGACCACACAAAGAGTCTCTATCACATTGTTCCATATTCATTTTCTCACTTAATTTCAATTCACTTCTCATTATCTGATATTTTCCTGGTTTCTTTCTTTCTTCCCCATTAGAGCATAAGCTCCATGGGATCTTGAACCCAAGATACCTGCTTTGCTCACTAACCTTTCCCTGACACCCTGGAACATGCTTTACCTGGCACAAAATATATACTCAACAAATATCTGAGATAGAAAAATGAATGAATGGTTTCATTAACATGCCAAGTGGTTCCCCATCCAGGGCGTGTACATTTTCTCTTTCCTCAGCTAGAATCCTCTCCACCTTATTCTTCTCATGGCTGTCTCCTTCATATCATTTAAGTCAAATGTCACCTCAGAAAGGCCACTCTTGAGCACACTTAGCCTCTGCAAACTTAGGCCCTCTCCATCTCATTAACCTATTTTAGTTTTATCACAGCAATTATGACTATCTGAAATTACCTTATTCTTATATATTTTCCATGTTTATGGTTGTCAACCTCCTCTCACTAGAATGTAAACTCTATAAGGAGCATTGGCCTGTTCACTGTATCTCCAGAACCTAAAAGATGGCATGGAACTTAGAAAGTATTCAATAAATGTTTGATAAATGAGTAAATGAAAGGGTTAAAATTGCCATTTCAAAATATATGCCTCTACGTGTTTTCTCTGTTCTTCAGTAGTGGGATATAGGCAAAAAACTTAATTGCTATATGAAAGTAGTTTCTTAATAATTAAAAGTTCTCAAAGAATATAGATCAAATGATTACCAAATTATAATTTTGGTGTATTTAGAATCCTGGCTGTGTGCAAGTGACTTATGAGCATTAACTGGTTCAACTTTGACTACCCTTACCTAAGAAAAAATTTTCTATCTTTCTTTTATAGATTGGAAAATCAAATTACAAAGGAAACTTTGCTACAATTTAACCACAACTACTCAGCCTTGTCAAACGTGTGTCACTATCAGATATGTTTGTATATGCAGATATACACAATTCCTAAAAGAAGAAATTTTCCAATCCAAAAAAGTCATCATATGCTTACTTTCTCAAATAGAATTAATAAGTCACACTTTACAGAAGTCTCAGATCTAAGGGTAGGGGGATTCCTTCTCTGCATCAGAAAATCAGAATTAAAACCATTCCAAGTCAATGGTTACTGAGTTGACCATAGTAGACAGGCTGGAACAGCCAAATACAGAGGTATTCATCATTAAAACCAATTCTGCCTTGTATTCCTGCAGTCCTTCCCCCACTCATCCACCCCCTACCAATCTATGAGCACCTATAAGATCTCCCTTACCCTCATTGCCTTTTGGAAGCCTTTTCTGATTAACTTCAGCCAGTCGGTCAACAAATACTTATTATGCACCTATTACGTAGCAGACTGGGCACTGGAAATATATCAGTGAACAAAAAAAGACAGATAAATACAAAGATGATGTTAGTACCTGTTTGATAGAGATGAATGCATAGAGTCATAGATACATCAATAGATAGAATTGTCAGTACATAAACACATAGTTACTTTATATCTCCCAGGGAGCTCAGAATCATATCACTAAACAGTATATTTGGGACATGAGTCAGGGAATTGTTTCCTCTAACATTGTGTGTGCATGTTCTGCCCATTATGAATACAGATTCTTCATTTTCTTTGTACTATGTTCAGGCAGAAAATTGAACAGTGCCGTCAAATAGACTATGAGTTCATTAACTGATTGTTAAATAATGCATTACACTTATAAGGTGCTTTGTAACTTTTTAAAAGGCATTTTAATGCCCATTATGTCATTTTTACTGTAATGTTAGATCAAAAAGAGGTTGGTGGATTGCCTTAAAGGGAATAATAATAACACAAGTGGTATGTCTGGGACAACCAGGCTTGTTTGTTAAGAACCAGCCCAGTGTATTTTTTTTCCTGAATTTCTAACAAAGTCCACACTCTACGAAATTCAGGCATCAGGCAGTTTTAAATGAAAACAAAAGAAGCAGGAGAAAGGAAAAAAAACTTGGGCCCAAAGAAAAGTCAAGCCCTAGGACACACTCCAGGGTTAGTTCAGGGCTCTAATCAATGATTTATTTTCAAACTACACTTTGTTAAAAATACATATTCCTGATCACCACCTCTAACTAGGACAGTCTGATTCATTAGACCAGGGGTTCTTAACAAGGGGTCTATGAGCTTGAATTGAAATTCAAAAACGCATTATTCTTGTGGGGACGTATTGGTGCAGGTGTGATATATTTATTAAATACTACACACATTATAGTGTGGGTCCATGGTTTTCACCTGACTGGCAAAGGAGACCGTGGAACAAAAAAGGTTAAGAACCCCTGCTTTAGACCTTTAGTGAAGACCAGGAACCTGACATTTTAACACCCCCAGATTATTCTGATGCAAATACTCTGAGAAACACTGGTTCAGAGAGAGCTTACCCCACTGCAAAGGTTGGGCTAATGAAATTCAATGCATGACTTCCAAAGCTTGGCATATTCAGATTACAGGCTAATATCAGCGATCTGTTACAGCAGTCAAAAGACAATGATAAGGAGAGCCATAATTTCTGAGTGCCGTCGGAAGAACCACATCTCATCAGTCCTGAACTGAGATTTGTAGGCTAGGGTCTGACCCCAGAGAGGAAAGAACTAGGATGCTTCTAATGTTCTAGCATCATTCTGGGGTCTCAACTGGTTCATAAGCTAGAGGATATTTGGGTCCCAGGCAGGAAAACCTGGCATAGCACTTGGAAGAAAACTAAGACAGAATTCCAATCTGTGAGCAGGACCTGGTTGGGAGGAAGGAAGAAGTGCTGCCACTTTTGAAGGGTTCACTTGTTCTCATCCCTAAATTTTCAGACCTGTTTAGGAAATGGAGAAGTGCATCGTAAGCTAAAAATAAAGTCCCACCATGAAACCTCAAGTCTGAAAACCATGATTTAATCCCAAACCCTATGATGGATTATAGCTGAGGATGCTGATGTGTTTTCTACCTCTAGCTAGAAAGGCTCAGAAATGGAGTCTGAATGGCAGATGTGTTATGGAAGAAGGAACAATGAGCCAGGACTTAACCCTGAACCTCGATAGTCCAAGACCCCTACCAGGACTGTGGACGGCCTGGCAATATGCTACAGCAATGGCCTCATTTTCAAATCTATAACTATTATTTTTTTCAACATACTGAGGAAGTTTCTGTCATAATCGAGGCACAAAACAATACAAGTGAAACATAATAACTAGATCTTTCCATAGATGTCAGAACTAGATGGCAAGTTTAAATTATTAAGCAATATTTTTGTTTGCAGGTTGTTAGGTAGTAATACATAATATATAGGGGGTACCAGAAACATATCAGCCTTTACTTAAACCAAGCGAATATTTTTATACATGTGAAAATCAAGGTTGAGAGAGTACAATTATAGTACAATTAAATAGTACAATTATACACATACGCCAGGGTTGAAAAAAATGAAATTCCACCTTTCTAGTTTTAAAGCCCAAATACTTTCATGTTGACTTTATGACTTCTCTGGTCATAGACAGAGAGATACATAGACACTGGTAAAATTGTTCTGTCTTTTTATCTCATTTTTTATCTTTTTATTAAGAAAAAATTTAAACATATATGTAGAGAGAATATGATCATGAACCCCAGGGACCCATCACTCAGCAATGAAAATCTTGGTTCATCTTATACTCGCTCCACCTTGCCCAAGGTTATTTTGAAGCAAATTCCAAACATCATATCATTTCATCCATAGTTTGGCACAGGTCTCTAAAAGTTAACTACTCTCTTTTTGAAAATAACCACAGCATATAAGCGATTATATGAGATAATTTAAAGAGATAAGAAAATATTACATTTAAATTGCAGTACATGAATTCATATTTATTATTTTATTGCTACTTGGAGGGTTGCCCTGGGTGATTTGAAGCTGAGAACCAAGGGTTTTTAGCGACAGGTTTTCAAGTACAATGGTTTTTCCATATCTGTTCAAGCTCATATGATTTTTTTTTCATAAAAGATATTCCTAGGGGAGTGGATGCAGCTCAGTGATTGAGCACCTGCTTCCCACGTACAAGGTCCTGGATTCAATCTCTGGTACCTTCTTAAAAAAAAAAAAAAGGATATTCCTATTCATCATATCTTCTCAAACTAAAAATCTTTTGAGTGAATTATTCTGATTCCATTATGATTATTGGATTCCAAGATTGTTAGATTCCCCACTTGAAGCTTCCATCTTCATTGATTATGATGATAATCAACTAAATTATTTAATTTCTCTTGAGAACTACAGAGCTCCTTGATTCTAGAGCCTAATAAAGACTCTGGTGTTAGAAGCAGAACTCTGTTGAAAGTAGTGAGAATAATGATCCAAATTTTAAAACATTGCCTATATATTAGTTTAATAGTAAATATTTACATATTAAAATAGCATGATATCTCACATATGTTTCCAAAAAATCCTGGAGGAAGGTTGTAGAAACCATACAAAACCCATGAAAAAATTAGTTAGTATGCTGACACTTTGACATTAAATATAAAAACTGAATTAAATGAACAAATAAACAATAATAAAAACAAGAAAAAAGTTTGTTAGTGTTAAAGGAATCTACATTTAGAACAAACAAGTAATAGAAGAGAGAAACCCTGCACAATTCTGAACAGTGTAAATGGTCTGGTGACCAGTCCATACTTTTTTCAACTATTTGCCTGAATTGTCAGAACTTGGTCTCTGCTTGGTCTGACCCTTTTCAAATATAAAAATAGATACCCTGGGAGCTGAAAAACTCTGACCATCCCCAGTACCCAGTGCTCACAGATACTAAGACCATCCATGGGAGCCCAGGTTAGCTGACTGCAGATGGGCACTCGGACAAAACTGCTCCAAAAGACAAAGGCCTGATGAGGACTCAGGCTGCAAGCTCACAGCAACACTGCAACCACTCCGAGAAGGGCCTTTGGAAAATTTCATATTTCCTTAGGCCCTAGAGTAATGGTCAGGAGGAGAGAAGGAGGAGGAGAGGAGGGGAAGGGAGAGGGGAAAGGGGAAGAAGGAAGGAGAAAGAGAAAAAATATATATGATGTATTTTGTTCAGATTAGAAAGAGCATTTATATTTTCAGGCATCCACTTCCTTCTAAAGATAATCAAAAAGTTAAAATCCTTCAATCAAATTTTGTTTACACCTCTTTATGACAAATACCATATTTTACCTTGTATTTTGTTTAACTCTCCATATCTCTCCTATTATATTCCTGGAAAGTAAAAAGCTTTTGGAATTTGTTCTTGAAATGTCCATAGTCTCCATAACAATGACCACACTTGTCTTTATAAGTTGTTATATTGATTAATGAATTAATCAATTAGTTGGTCCAGTCAGGTGTGGTCAGTGGGTATGTGTCAGGCAACAGCTGTAGAACCTGTAGATTGAATGATATGCTGCTGAGTATGTTTCCTTCCTTACACTGATCCAGCAATGACAGGGTGTGGGGGAGTTGTTACATTTTCCTCTTATTTTTGTTAGTATACACAGTGGGATTTGTATCACTTTTGGTGAATTAACACCTATAGCCAACATA
>JAQZBX010011993.1:0-12094 GCA_029593785.1 Cabassous unicinctus
TTCCTTTTTTTTTTCTTTTATATATATATATATATTATTTTAAAAAGATATTTAGATTACATAAATGTTACATAAAAATATTGGGGATTCCCATATGCCCCGCTCCCTACACCTCCCACATTTTCCTACATTAACAACATCCTTCATTAGTGTGGTACATTCATTACAATTAATGAAAACCTTTGGGAGAATTGCCACTAAGCATGGATTATAGTTTACATTGTAGTTTACACTCTCTCCCACACATTTTTGTAGGTTATGGCAAGAAATATAATGGCCTATAGCTGTCATTGCAATGCCATTCAGGACAAGTCCCAAGTCCCCAAAATGCCCCCATATTTCACCTGCTTTTCCTTCTTCCTGCCCTCAGAACCTCCAGTGGCCACTGCCTCCACATCAATGATATAATTTCTTTCATTGCTAGAATTGCAATAAGTCTATAGTAGAATACCAGTAAATCTACTTTAGTCCATAGTTCATTCCCCAATCCTGAGGATTCTGGGATGGTGATGCTCACTCTGCCTCTAATTGAGAGGGGGCTTCGATTCCATGGGGTCGATGGATGGGACTCTCTTACTTACAGTTGTAGGTTCTCGGTTCCTTGGGATGGTTGTTGTCCTTCATCATCTCCTTGTTAGTTGTCCTGGGTGAGTCCAATGAACTGTAGAGTAGGTGTTGCAACTCCATTGAGACTCAGGGCCCAGCTGGCACATGGAAAGCCCAAAGGTTTAAGTCTCCTGGACGTACACCTATCAATCCTAGTACTAATTATAGGTTCAAATAGAAGGGTCAGAAGAACCATGTTTAGGGAAATTGCAACTGAGTGCAGTTAGGAAACATTTTTGAGTTGGCAATTGATGTGAATAGGTGTCTCCACCAGACTGTAAGCTCTGCAAGGCCAGGTCTGGGTCTGTCTTGCTCTCTAGTTTATCCCAAGAAACTAACACATAAGAAGTAGGCAATAGATATTTGTTTAATGAATGAGTGTAGAAACAAAAATGTTTATAAATAGAGAATAATACAAATTATGAGGTCAAGATGATTTTTAAAATATTTTTATTGCAGAAATCTTCAAACATACCCAAATGCAGATAGCATAGTCTGCTGAACCCCCATGCATCCATCGCCCCACATCAATAATGACCAACACTGTGTTGAGCTTGTTCACTATGCCCCATGCTTCCATTTGTTTCTATAGTATTAAAACAAACTTCAGACACAATTTTATCCATAAACATATCACATTGTATCATTACCAGATAAAGACTTCATTTTTTATGTAACCATGATGCCATTTTCAAATCTAACATAATTAACAGTCATTCCTTATCTAATATCTTATTCATGTTCAAATTTCCCTGATGTATTTCTCCTTCAAATAAATTACAAGATTATTTAGACTGAAAAATATAGATGTGTTTAGATTGGAGGAGAATAGGAAAAAATGTAAACATTTGGGCAGTGGGATCAAACCCTTTGAGATTTTTCTCTCACATTATTTTTTACCAAAATAAAAGTGCTCACCAGTACCTACTATCCAGAAAGTGTTTTCCAAGCCAACACTGCATGAATACAGATGTGCCCTTTTCGTGATTAGAATGCTACCCAAACAATTTATTTTATTTATTTGATACATTTCTTTTCCTTGATGTAAAAAAATTTTTAACAGCTTCCTATGTGGCTCTTCTCACTGCCTTAGAATTTAGAGATAGCATAACAATCTGTTTGGTTTGATTTGGCTTTCTAGATAGCCTTCCAGGCTCAACCTTAACAATCTGATTAGATTCAAGACAGGAGGTTCTCAACCCTATCAAATTCAATGTCCCAGTTTTTAACAATTAATATGAAATGATCCTTTTTTTTTTTTCTTTAAGAAAAAAAAAAAAAGGGTCCTGATTTATGTTTCAATATCCAGCTGTAGCAAATGCTGTTAGTGCCCTGCCTATATGCTCTCGGTCTTTACCATTTTGTGCACTCAGGACCAGCTTCCACCTGCCAGCACCTGCACTTGCTGTCTGAAGTCAAACATGCAGCACACTGGAAGGGCCAGGGGAATAAACACCCGCTGGGAAGAGTCCTCAACCAATGACCGACAGCATTGGTATATGTAGCAGTTTGATATTATTGATGAATTCCAAAAAGTAATATTGGATATGTTTGTAAACTTGTCTTTACCTGTGGGCATATTAGAGTGTATTGGATTCAGAGGTTTTACATTTACTTGACTAAATAATGATTAGGGCTTTGATTCGGCCACATCAGTAGGGTGTGGTGGGTGGGGACTCACAGATAAAAGACATGGCAAAGGACAGAGTTGGAGTTCTGATGCTGAGTTTTTGAACTGGAGCTTCTGGGAAGTAAGCACACAGAGGAGCTTAGTCATAAGGAAAGAGAAAAGGCCTGGGGAAGAGAAACAAGCCGTTTGCCTGATAGTCTACAGCTGGCCTTGCGGAGAGAGCACCGCAGCTGAGCCTGGAGAGAAACAGAGCCCTGGGAAGAGAGGAAGCCTGAACCCTCGCAGACGTCGGCAGCCATTTTGCTCCAACACGTGGCAATAGACTTTGGTGAGGGAAATAACTTAACACTTTATGGCCTGGTAACTGTAAGCTTGTACCCCAGATAAATACTCTTTATAAGAGCCAACAGATTTCTGGTATTTTGCACTCCTTCGACTGACTAATACAGTATATAAATACCCCCAGCCCACTGCCTCTTGACACCCCATAGGATTATGCTCCAGTTGCCCCCAGAGTTTACTTGCTTGGTAACATACATTTTACTGCCTTCCTTCCCATCCCTGTCTCAATTTCCTACTCCCCTACAGCTGTTTCCTGGGATCACCTCCCAGATAAATTACCTGCCCTAGAATCCTTGCTCTGGATCTGACCTTGGGAGTCTAATAATTATAACAAGGAAAAAATTAGAAAACATGGTTGATACTAAGGCATTGTGTATTTCAATATGTAAATATGAGATATCCCTACACCAAAAGATATTATGAGGTAACAGATGTTTGCATCTGCACCAGGGATGCAACAGCTTTGGATGGAGGTGCAGATACAGACAGCAGATACAGATAGATCTGTAGCTGTACAGATACCGAGAGGTAAAGGCACAAACACTGACAGCCGTGCAATGTAGTGAAGCCCTAAATGCTGTAAGCAGTGTTACCATTGGTAGCATGATTTTCTGAAATGCTGAACAACCTGATATAGTTCAATTTACATGGTAGTAGTATTCCAGAAAAATTCAGTGTATATTAAAACTGTTCATGTTTTAATATATTAATATTTATTTTAGCAATTATCAAATTACAATTATTATTAAAATTATTTTAATTATTTTAAAAGTGGGAAGCAGATGTGGCTCAAGCAGTTGAGCATCTGCCTCCCACACAGGAGGTCCTGGGTTCGGTTCCTGGTGTCTCCTAAAGAAAAAACAAAGAGAAAACACACAAACAATGGACAAAAACAACAAACAGACAAGGCAGCCATCGATTTTTTTAATTGCTAATGATCAATTTAATAATTTTAATATGTTAATAATATATTAAAACTGTGCGAGAAGACTTGGTTTCTAGGCTCACATAATTATAAAGAAGGATTTTTTATTTCCAGCAACACGAAAGTCTAGTGGGACATTTGAAAGTTATATGAGGAATGAGGTGATTTCTCATTGTGTAGGGCAACTTCTGGAAAGCTTCCTTAAAGAGAAGCTGGTGTGTTCCCTTTGCTCTTGTTTTCTTAATCCCTTGTCCCATCCTGCTCACAAAATGTAGACGTGATGGCTGGAGCTCAAGCAACCACCTTGAAGCAGGAAGATGAGACCTGTACCACACCCAGGTACAGCTGTGAGCTGGAAGGAGCCTGTTTCCTGAGAACTTCATGGAGCAAGGCAGCCCTGCCAGCCCTGGTCTCTATCTCTGTACTTTTACATGAGCAAAAACAAACTTCTTAATATCTTGTTAAGACACTGTTATCTTGAGTTTCTGTTTCTTGAAACTAAACCTAACCTAAACCAATATGGACAATACATCCTAAGAGTATGCCTCAGCAGTAGCCCATAACTCCTGTAATTATAATCAGAACTATGAGGAACTTTAGGGTACAATGAGAGGGAATGGGTGCCTAAGTGAAATATGGCCAGGGGAGGTCAGATCTGAAGGATGGGGTGAAATCAGCTAGGCAAAGAGGTGGAAGATAGATCAATACATCATTATTTGTCCCTTGTCTTTTTAAAGGGGGGGGGGGCATTTTATGAAATAGTTTTCACCCTCACACAGCTGGTGATGGTTCATTTAGAGCGCACGCTCCTCAAAGACAAGACTTTTATCTGATAGGTAATTCCCGTGCCTGACTTGCTCAATAAATGCTGGAGAAAATATGCTACAATCTGCTAAGAGCTGTGTGGGCAGCATGGCTGAGTAAGCTATGTGCTGTTTATTGCTTCCTAGCTCTGAATTCCTTCCAGAAGCTCAGACAGGGAGGATGATACAGTCAGACAAAGGAGCAGATCCGCTAGACAAGAAGGACATGAAGCTGTCAACAGCAACCAATCCAGAGAATGGTATGTGTCACCAGGGTTCCTTTTCTAGACCCCAAAAGCCTTATCATATGAGCCTGAATATGTGATCAAATGAATGGGCAGAAATTCTAGCAGAGTTGTTGCAATTCTTTCAAGGAACATGTACACTTTTGAGTGCAGAACTACATTTATTAGTGATAAGTCTGCAAGAAATTTTCAAGACAGGAAAGAAATTGACATGTTGGGTTCAGAACCTTCTTTTCTACCCCACACTGTCTTACGTACAACTTAGAACACTTCATAACCTGTTCATAATTAAAGGTATCACTGCAAGGAATAGAATTTCCATGAAAATATTTGTCAAAATACCAAACATTATTTGGAATTTGTTTAGTCCTTTATTCGGTAGAATCCTGAGGTTTGTATTTAAAAAACACAACGGGAGTTAGTTTTTCAATAATACTTTCAATAAGAATTTTCATAATGAGTAAAGACAAAAGCCTCTATGTTTGAATTAGAGAGGAAGGATCCAGAAAATAATTAGACTATAATTTTGTAATTAACGAAAGGCTGGTAAGATGGAGGAGGGGAAGGCAATCATTACATTGCTTTCATAATATCTGACATATGGGTTTCAGATAGTTAGATGACTCTCCCAAGTTCGCATAGTAAGTTACAGAACAGGACTTGAACGGGAACCTCGTACATGGGAAGCAGGCGCTCAAACCACTGAGCTACACCTGCTCCCCAAAATCAGAGCTTTTGACCCTAAACTCTATTGTTTGCACTCCTCATGAGACCCTCTAGCATGGCCCGGCTGTCTGAGTTGCCTTTCACCTTTACACCTACCTTTCTTCCCACCCCACCTGCCACCCCCTCTCTGCCCTTTCCTTTTTCCAGGTCTCTCCCAAATCCTGAGGCTTGTGTTGCAGGAGCTGAGTCTATTCTACAGCCGAGACGTGAATGGAGTGTGTCTCTTATACGATCTCCTCCATTCCCCATGGCTGCAGGCTCTGCTAAAGGTGAGCACACCATTCCTCAGAAGCCTTTGCTCATTTCATGGAACAGAAAAACTGCTTACCCAACAGTGTCGCTTGTCAGTTGGTAAGAAATTTCAACTTGGAAAAAGTTCTTAAGAGGCATTCCTCATAGAAGAATGACACAAACCTTTCAGGAAGGGATTAAGGTGGAAAAGAATACAGCAGCTCCTCCCTTTTCTCCCCCCAATTCTTTTTCATCTAGAGGTTCCCAGGGATCACAAGGCAGCTACCAAAACTGGCCACCAAGAGCCTCCTTAACTGCATTCTGCAGCCCTTTCTTTTTCCTGGAAGTGAACTCAGGAAAATAAACATTCTTGAAAACATATTATCCCTCTTGGGAAATGGATGTGGCTCAAGTGATTGGGCTCCTGCCTACCATATGGGAGGTCCAGGGTTCAATTCCTGGGGCCTCCTGGTGAAAGGCAAGCTGGGCCGCGCGGAGAGCTGGCACAGCAAGATGATGCAACAAAAAGAGACACAGAGGAGAGACAATAAGAGACGCAGCAGACCAGGGAGCTGAGGTGGTACAAGAGATTGAGCGCCTCTCTCCAACTCTGGAAGGTCCCGGGATTGGTTCCCGGTGCCGCCTAAAGAGAAGACAAGCAGACACAGAAGAAGATACAAAGAGCAGACAGCGAGTGCAAAGCAATTGTGGGGTGGGGATGGGGAGAAATAAATAAATCTTTAAAAATGTATATATTATCCCTCTTTAATTTTTTTAAATCAGAAAATGAGATCTCTGCAGTCCTGTTTAGGCATTTTAAACTTTCCTTATCCTGATGATGTCATTTTTTAAAAATTTGGTAAAATTCCACGCACTATACGCTAGCACTTACAATCTGGCTATAATTTTGTTCCTCTGAACAATGTTATTATTGAGAAAGAGCCTTTTGAAGATTCTTTTGGTGCATATGTGTTTCCTTCATTTAAGTGAGAAATGTGGTCAGTTTTATGATGCATGTTAAGATTACATTCTTTAAGGGAAAATATCAACACCTTGAACATGAACAAAATCCTCCTCTTTGCACTTATTTTAAAACACCTGCTATCTGTGAGCCATTTTTTCTCCTGGGATCAGCAAAGACAGGAGATTTACTTTTGTTAAAGGTGTGGCCTCACCCTCTACGATAGGCTGTTGTGCCTTTCACTCCCTCATCCCTTCATCATTTCCTGGCAAACCCAGTCAACTGACCTGCTCTGAGCGCTGGCCCTGAGGTAGAGCAGTGAGGCACAGGGCTAGATGGAGAAAAGGGACCGAGGTGGCCTCCTGGGCCTCACGTCTCCATCTGTAAGAGAAACTAGATTGCTAAAATAAAATTCAGGTCTGCATTGCTGAGCTCGGCAGGCTTTGCTGTACTCATCCCAGGCCTAGATCCAGGTATGAAAAAAAAATTCCTAAAGGTCAACAGAGACAGAATTGATTTTTTTTAACTGGGGAATTAGGAAAAGGAAAAAGCTCAAAAGACTGGAGTAGAGTCCTGGTTAGTGTAGAGAGCGTGTCTGGCCTCCTGTTGGGACCCTTTGCTGGACCTTGGCCTCACAGCACAAGCCCTGTGCAGCTGCCCTGCCCAGGGGTCCTCAGGGTCTCTGGCCCCAAAGATCCCCTCTGTGAGACGCCCCTTTGCACTTAATCAAGTCCCTGTTGGTCTCGGCCCCCAAAACTCCTACCCTTACTTAGTTTAACAAGAGTAAACGCCTGGGTTTCTTGTTATCCATGAAATCGCGTGTGAAGATCAATTTCCAGCGGTAGCCAATGATTAAGACTGAAGAATTAGAACCACCAAACTGGAGTTCATTTCTCATTGTCCACTAGAGACACACCTCATTAAAGACAAACATTATGCTATCAGTTGCCGGTGCAGTTACCCAGGCGGTTTCTTCGCTTTAAGAGCCTTAAACCTAAAATGTTAATCATCCTGTCACCTTTATATCATTCTCCCACCCTTTTGCAGGTTTATAATTGCCTCCAGGAATGTAAAGAAAAGAAACCAGTTCCCACCACGGCCCATGCACAGGCGCTATCCTATGAGGTAGGGTGATTTGTAATTCACAGAATAATAGAGTTAAAGTTATGTCATTTTTTCTAGCAGTGCTAGTTTAAGCAAGTTAAAGGTTCTAGTGGAAAACACTTATGATTATGCATCTAACAAGAGTTTTTAATTGAGCTTTAATATAAAGAAGAAAACTGGCATGCTATCTCCCCAAATTAAAATAGAAAAAGACCATTTTTAGCATGTGGCTCTCTCTCTTTTCTAAACTTTGGACTCATTATTACTATATAACAGAGTTATGTCTCTAGCCTGGCCCTTTTTCCTGAATGCTAAGCTCATATATCCCACTGCCTCCTCCCCATCTTACTTGGCTGTTTAATGGGCATCTCAAACTTCACATGTCCCAAACGCAGCACTTGCTCATTCCTCCCCAAACCCACTTCTCTTGCAGCCTTTTATAGCTCAGTAATGACACCTTCATTTTTTCAGTTTCTCAGGCCAAAACCTTCGGGGTCATCTTTCCCTCTCTTTCTCTCATACCCCACATCCAATCTGGTCCCAAAATTGTCAACGCCTTCAAAGTACATCCAGAGTCTCACCACCTCTGTTGTACCACCTAATAAAAGCCAACACCATCTCTTCCATAGGTGATTGCAACAGAGCCTCCTACCTAGTCTCCCTCTTCTACCCTTGTCCCCATATAGTCTGTTCCCAAAACAGCAGCCAGGGAGACCCTCTTCAAAGATGGCAGGTCACGTCATTTCTCTGCTCAAACTCTCCCAATGACTTCCCATGTGATTCAGAGTAAATACCAAAGTCCTTGCAGAGCCACACATGATCTGGCCCCTATTACCTCTTTGACTTCACACCCACTGCTCTCTCCCTTGCTCACTCTGCTCTGGCCATAATTGCTTCTTTGAGCCTGAATTCACCAGGCATGCTCTGGCCACAGGCCCTTTGTAGTTACTTTTCCCTCGCATGTTACACTCTTACCCACATACCCACATAATTTGCTCCCTTATGTTCTTCTGGTCTCCACTCAATGTCACCTTCTCATCAAGGCTTTCCCACCTCACCCCATCTAAAACTGCAACCCCCTCCTAGCACTCCCTATCCTGGTTTATTTTTCTTCTTAACTCTTCTCACTATCAAATAAAACTATTTTATTTATATGTTTTATTTATTATTGTCTGCTTCCTCGCTTGAATGTAAACCCTGTAAGAATGGGAATTTTTGTCTACCTGTTCACTGCTGTATTCGTATCACCTAAAGCAGCGCCTGGCACATAGTAGGTACTCAATAAATATTTGTTGAGTACATGCATACATGATAATCCATTTTATTATTTATTGCCCAAATCATATTAAAAGAAATAGGAAAAAAAAAAGCAATTCTATCCTCAACTCCAGTAATCAACAACTCAAATAATTCTCAGTTGTTCCAAAGGAAAACATACACGTGGTGTTTTATTAAGTTTTAATCATAGTAAATAGAGGTTTAGCTTTGTAAGTTGCTTGTTTTCATTTGACTGTATGTAATGCTCTATTGCTGAAGATTTGCAGCATTGATTAACATCTTGAGAAGTCTCATGTCTCTCAGACAGCAGATCTACAACTAAACCATAGCAAAGAGATCAGAATTTATACTGTTTAGCACTTTTTTTATTGAAACAAACGTTAAAATTGCTAGTCAAATAATAAGCCTTGAAATCAAAATTAGTATTCCCATTTTCAAGTTGAAGAATGGAACATCCCATGGAATTAAGCTACCTACCTATTAAGCATTCACATTAGCAAAGAGCTGTTTTAGAGGCACTAGAAGAAAAGTGCCTTGCATGTATGCTGTTAGGAAATTGAGTTAGTTCCTCCTCCAATTCTGTGTTGTGCCAGGTATGGGGAATTGAGACTTAGGTCTACCCCAAACCTTGGATTCTACCTGCTGATAAGAATGTTTCATGAATAAGGAAGGATGCCAGTCCCTGACTTTAAAGATGAAAAAGAAGTTTTCAATAAATACTTTTATTTAGGTCAACACCACACATGTCAGTATATTTGTTATCCAGTCTAGATGAGGTTGACTAGGTGATGATGACTTTTAAAAATCTCATAATATGATTTTCCATCAATCAGGTAGTGGAGTTATTACATGGAACCCCTAATTCTCCTGAGATCCAAGAGCTGAGACAAATCCTTCAGAATCCACACTTTAAGGCAAGTGCTTGTTAAGATAGGCCCAATTGGTCTGCAGACAAAGTTGGGAAGAATAAATAAATGCGACAGAAACTGTGCTCACTAAATAGATGTTCTAGTACAGTACATGGGTGACCAAGAGATGCACTTAAAGGTGAAGGACTCAGATGTGACTAGGTCAGTGTTGTCAGTCAGGAGCCAAGCATGCCGAATTTATGAGGAATCACCCAAAACTTTCCACGGTGTTCTGTTGCCCTGGCAAAGCCACTGTCCCTATAAAGTTCTGAGCGGCAATCAGGGTAGCTTCTAGTTATCGAGAAATAACCCTCATACTGCCTTTCCAACATAAGAAAATCAGCTAAGGATGAAGTGTGGGAAGGTATTTGTAACATACCATGTAATGATGATTCACTCTGTGAGAGAGAACATGAAGAACATTTCAATTACAGGACAGAAACCTGCCTCTTAGTACTAATGGATTTAGAGATCAATTTATTGACAAATTAGAGCATTAAGAGAATGTTGTATTTAGAGCAATAAAAAGGTTAATATTGGCTGTCAAATATCCTCAATAGCACAAACTACCTGGGGAATGTCCTTTGAGTTCCAACTACATTCTGTCCACCAACCTCAGGCAGTGCTATTGAATGACAGCTTCCCTGCTCTGGGAAATGAAAACTTAGTGTAGCCAGGTATGCAAGGAACTCTTTGATCAGACCCTAAACCAGGGCACTACTTTTTCTCATTCAGTCACACATAAGCCCTTGGGTGTTACTGACAAATTAAACCAGCAAGATGTTTTGGTTACTGTCCCTCATTCTGCCTTAATTGGAGAAAATATTACAAAATTTGCATTGTAGTTCAAGCCCCATAGGATCATCAATGATTTGCATGGGTTCCCAAAAAGTGAGAAACTCATGGAATCATACATTTTAATGAAAATGAAAGAATATATTATGTTTTGCTTTACCTCTCTGTGCCTTGTCCCCTTATCTGTAAAATGGGGGTGATAAATGTACCAGCTGCATACTTTCTGTCACTTTTATTTATTCTTCCCAACATTGTGAACATTGAGTGAATTAATCCACCACGCTGCTGGGAGCAGCGCCTGGCATGTGCGCGGTGGTGCTGGTGGTGGTGGACGTCGATGTCGTGTCTCTGTTGTGTGTCTTTCATGGGGTATTGAGTTGCCATCTTCTAGATGGCTGTGTCCCATATGTGACACGTGTTCATCTTTTCCTTCTTCATTTCCAGGCCTTGCTCAGCGCTCATGACACTGTATCTCAGAAAGATTTTGAACCTCTTCTCCCCCCCCTGCCAGACAATATCTCTGAGAATGAGGAAGCAATGAAGATTGTTTGCTTGGTGAAAAACCAACAAGCTCTGGTAAGGAAATCATGTTATCTTTTCATTTTGAATTATATCAGATGTTAATTGTGAGCTAAGTTATCTCCAGTAGCTACTTGGGCAGTATTTCATGTCTAGGGTTGTGCATCTAGTTTGAGGCATTCAGAAAATGTGAGGAGAATCAAGGATAATAACAGCTGTAAACTGTCCTTAATATTTGCTTGTGCTTTCAAATACATTACATGTTGTAATATTTTCACCAAGGAAAAATGCCTGATTAGTGTTCTTCTCTTTTCAAGAAGAGCTGTAAGATGATGCAGTGCATTTGCTTTGGCTCTCTGCCATGTCCATATATTTTACTTAATCCCATTGCCATTGCCCAAGTCTTTCTCCTCTGTTAATGGGGAGCAAAGTAAGGCATTCATTTCATTTTCTAAGAAGAGTGTCTCTGGTTAGGTTGTAATTGTGGGACTTGCTTTATCTTTAGAAGGATCTAAAGATATTTTTTCTTGTCTATGTGGTTGGCTAGAAGCCTTGGGAGGCTAAGTTCGAATGACCTTTCCTTTTTAACCACCTAATATGACTGACAGGGCACTGTGTGGCTCCTTTCTCTCTGGTTGGTATCACTGTCTTTATCTGAAAGACCAGAAATGCAATGAGAGAGGATACCAGGAAAATGGACACTTCAAGTAAGAGAGGGATTCCACGGTTCTCTTTCTCCAGGGGGCCACCATCAAGCGCCACGAAATAACAGGGGACATCCTGGTGGCCAGGGTCATCCACGGTGGACTGGCCGAGAGGAGTGGTAAGCAGGAGCATGTCCTGAAAATAGGAAACCCTTGATTATTTAGCCTTTTTCTCAGGAAACCCCTCTTTCCTACCTAAATTGGGGCTTTGATAAATTCTGTCTCTTGGTTAAAACAGTAAAGAAGGAACACATATACCAGAGAAAAATCTTGCTCCTTCCTTCATTGAGTCCTTTCCATTCTAGGAACCATGTTAA
>JAQZBX010011993.1:12194-41978 GCA_029593785.1 Cabassous unicinctus
CCATCTTGAAATGCATTTGCTTGCATTCTACCTACTAGCGAGCCAAATTTTCTTCCCGTCACTGCTGGGGTCCTGAAATGGGTATTTCTATACCCTGTACCCCATGTGCTCACTACCCACAGCCCCTGAATTCTGGCACATGGCTGATACCCCAACATTCTAATAGTTACTACCCCAGAGCTTTCCAAGTTGCTAAGTCTGTTGGCCTTTCCTTCATCCTCAATTTTTTGTTTTTTTTCCTCCTTCGTACTAGGGATTGAACCTGGGACCTCGCATGCGGGAAGCTGGCACTCAACCACTGAGCCACATCAGCTCCCCTGCATTGGCTTTTTCGACTGTTTTGCTTGTTGTTAGTCTTTGTTTTTTATAGGAGGCACAGGGAACTGAACCTGGGTCCTCCCATGTGGGAAGCAGGCACTAAACCGCTTGAGCCACATCCACTCTCCATCCTCAAGTTTTATTTTCACCTCTACCCCACATTTGATGCTGTTGATCACACCCTTCTTGAAATTTTCATCAGCCTTGGTTTCTAGTCCATGATGTTACCTTGCTTCTTGTCTCACCTCTGGAATGTTCTCAAGATCTGGTCTAAACCCCCAAGTTTCTCGACATTTTCTCTTTTGGAGACTCCCCTCTCTTTTTCCCTTTCACTGTTCATTTGCTCCTGACTCCGACATCTTTCTTTTTAGTACTCTCTTCTTTCCACTCTTCTGGTTCTACTTTACAACGTCAGGTTAGCAAATATAAAAATACTACCACCAGTTAATACCAAGTGTTGGTGAAGAGGTAGAAAAATGGAAATCTCATGCACTTCTGGTGGTGGTATAAATTGGAATAACCAGTTTGTTTTATTATTCTTATTTCATAATACATTTTAAAAATGCTTGGTTAGTGAATTTGTCAAATGGCTATTGGCATAGCTACCTCTATTTTGCCTATTTCTCTGTACGCTTCTTTTGTGTTGGTGTTTGTCTAGGGCTGTTATATGCTGGAGACAGACTGGTGGAAGTGAATGGCATTGCAGTTGAGGGCCTGGACCCTGAGCAAGTGATCCATATTTTGGTAACAATCTCCTCTTTGCCTTTTTTGTTCATGACTTAGTGAAATGCCAAGGCTGAATTGGTCCCGTCAAGCTATGGTGTGTGCTCTGTAACGTGAGGGGATTGGGTGCCTCCGGGAGGCCTCCTCTCTCCAGGCCCTAGGACATTGTCTGCTGCCCGTCCTCCACCGCCGGCATCTCTGGCTCTGTTGGGATGTTTCCTTTCGCAAGCTTCTCCTTTAGCCCCAGGAAGACTGCCAGATTCCCCAGCTCAGGTTCCTCATCACCTGGGTTGCTCCACTAGAAAGTGAGCCCAGGGGAGCCAGAGTGAGACTTTGTAGGAGCGTCTGAAACTGAGCAAACCACATCTTGCTCCCCTAATATTTTTATAAGCTAAAACCTGCTTAACTTTCTACTTTAGAGTAGTTTGGAGGGAAGAAAAGAGTCGCCAGGGGGAGGAGGAGGCCCTTGCTAGCCCTGCCTCTGTCACTGGGTAACTGGAGTTTGGGACTTATGGGCTGGTTATATGAGCCTTTGGTTACATTTAAACTCCATTCTCAGCCCTCAAGCCACTCCCTGAATCACAGCTCAGCTGTCAATGGCCACAGCAGCACAGCCCCTGGCCATCTCCCACTATGCATCCTCCATATGTGGGGCCTGAGGGCAATCGCTACATAATATATAGGCCAGTGGTTCTCAAACTGGGTTCCTGGGAGAACTCTAGGTTTTCACAGAGGAGGCCCAGGGACTGAAGGGTGGTACTATTAGAAGTATATCAAGTTTCTCAATATTTTGCAAGCCTCTGCTGCAAGGTATAAAAGGTGTTGCAAAGGGAGCTTAAAGTTCTGTCAATCAAGACATACATGCTTCCATTTTAGCCCTTCTGGTGCCAGTTGAAGAGTTGCCAAGACAGTGGGATTATGAAATTCTTAAGCGTGAGAACTGGGTCTTGTCAATCTGGAGCTCCAATGCCTGTCACAGGACCTGGCACATAAATAAGTGTTCTGCAAATGCTTACTGAGTGAGGGTATGAGAACTAAATGTCAGACCAAAGTCTCATCTCCTCCCCAGTACCTGTGGGAAGAAGACAATGCCAGCGTGGGATGTTCCTGGTGTAGCCTGATGGAGGGACCTTGGGAGCGGCCAGGTCTCAGTGTGGGTTTTAACAGACCAGTGACCCTGGAGCCCCAAGCGGGAGAGAGGCGGGACTAAATTACTGCCTAATTCCCTTTCTGGGGGTGACATTCATCTGCTGGACCCTTGTGAAAGTCCCTGCAGGGAAGTTGGCATTAGACTTGGTCAAATTCCAAAGCCCAGTAACTCTGCGTTTGTTATTTCCTACCTTTTGACCTTGTCTAGGCCATGTCTCGCGGCACAATCATGTTCAAGGTGGTTCCAGTTTCTGACCCTCCTGTTAACAGCCAGAAGATGGTAAGAATTTACTGAGTTTTGACACAGATAATCCCCAAATAATATTAGCTGTGACTAATTGCTATGTATAAGGCCACTATCATCTATAATGCATTGAACATTTGCTCAACGCTGTGTTGCATATTTGTTCAATACCAACGATGTGAGAGGCAAAATGCATAAATGAAGACAATAAAAGGAGATGGGAGTACCAAGAAGTTAAGAAGCAGCATTAAGAATGGTAAAAATCTGAGCAAAAATTTCTCAGAGCTAAGAGATTCTATTCACAAAGTCACTTTCTTTCATGGCCCTTAGACTCAGCTCAGGAGGCAAGTTCTCCTTTCTGAGATTGGAGAGGAAAGATAGGAGCAGTTGGTGGAAAACTGGGAGAAATGGTTTTAAGTTTTGCTGGGCAGTGGGGAATGGTTCTCCTGATGACGTCATTATGCACCTGCTGTTAGGTTTACGTTCGTGCCCTGACCGAGTACTGGCCCCAGGAAGATCCCACCATCCCCTGCGTGGATGCCGGATTGCCGTTCGGAAAGGGGGACATCCTCCAGATTGTGGATCAGAATGATGCCCTCTGGTGGCAGGCCCGGAAAATATCGGACCTTGGTACCTGTGCTGGGCTAATCCCTTCTAACCACCTTCTGAAGAGGTAAGAAAAGTCATCACTCCTGGACTCAGGACTGGGCCATCAGAAAATAAAAGGGTTTTCTCAAGCTTCTGTTGTAGTTAAGATGAGGCAAAGACAGAGAAGCAGATGGATGAACACATACACATTGGTGTATTTACCCAAATGTCAGTTTATCTATTTGCCCTAGGCATCTTATCTACCAAGGGACTAGAATAATTATAGCAGCTAGAAAAGAAAGAAAACTACTTGAGAAACTAAATTAAAATTCAAATTTTGGTTCTAACATCTTCTGTAAATCTTTGAAGGCTAAGTTAAGACCTCAGTTACTTAATCTCACCCCCACTACCTTTGCCTTGTGTTATTGGGGGTTGATGAGCTCACCAAGGCAGTGAGTGAAGATGGAAAGACAAGAGGTCCAAGGCTTAGCCACGGTGAAGAGATCAAGAAGAGAAGGAACTACCAAAAATGATTGAGAAGGAATGACCCAGGAGATAGAATGAAAACCAAAACAGTATGGTGTCCTGCTCAGCTGTGCCAACTACTGCTGATGGAACCGAGAACTGACCATCGGGTTTAGCTATATGGAAGTCATTGGTCATCTTGATAAAAGTGACTTCTGTGGAGGGTAAGGCCAAAATCCTTAGTAGAGTGGGAGGAAAGAAACTGATGACAATGAGCATGGAAAATTCTTTGCAAAGTTTTGGTGTAAAGTGGAGCAGAGCAATGAAGAAATAGCTGGATGAGAAAGTGGGGTGATAGAGAATTTTTTTTTAAATGGGATAAGTAATGCTGATGGGAATAATCCAGTTCAGAGGGGAAATTTTATAATTCAGGAGAAAGAGAAGAGAATTGCTGCTTCTGATGTCCTTGAACAGAGCACAGCTGAGGGCGGGGACTTTGGGGGGAACTTGTGGAAGCTCCCTTCTGACTACTCTTATTTTCTCAGTGAAATAAAAAGCAATGTCATTAGCTGAGAGTAAGGGTGGAGAAGGAGAAATTGGAAAGGAGAAAGGAGAAAACTTGGAAAGTTTGTCTGAGAGCTGGAAAGTGAATGGCTTAGGTAAGTTAAGTACAATCAGCATGAAGGGCCCACTTAGGATAAAAGGTCATAAATTTGAAGTGGTCCTGGTCAGCCTCTTTGGGTGCAGGTCAGTTTGGACCAGGGGTTCTTAACCTTTTTTGTTCCACAAGACCCTTTGCCAATGAGGTGAAATGAATACCACTGAAATTTACTTATTGCATACATTCATAAGTGAAGGAAATGCTAGGTTTCAGCTAGAGGTCAGAGAAAACAAAGATGATAAGTTGATTTTTTTCAATTCAAGCTCACAGACCCCCTGAAATCTTTCCACAGACCCCGGTCCATGGACCCCTGGTTAAGAACCCCTGGGTTAATCAGAATTGAATTTAACAGTAAATGAAGAGAGGGGCAAGATAGCGATTATAATGATGAACCTTGGGATTTAAGCTGTCAAGGAGGGAGTGAGGAAATGAAGGGGTCAGTGGAAAAGATCAATGGATTAATGGTCCCTATGGGGTCAAGAGGTTTCTGGGGTTGCAAAGCTAGAAGGTGTTAACTGGAGAAAGGGATGCTGGAAATGGAAATTATGGAGAGACTGCAGTTATTGGTAATGTAAAGGGCCAGGGTATGGCAGTGGCAGGGAGTGTCTAAAGTAGGATGAGGGGAAGGTCACTGAAAGAGAGGGGGTCAAGAAACTGAGAGGCCAGGGTGTCAAGTGTTATTTATGTGCCTAATAAAATCACCAGGGATTATGACCCAATAGTGTTGAGAGCATGGGGGTGAGGAGGACGAATAGATGGCTACTAGAGAGAAGAAGGAATGATATTCAAAGCTGGGGGACTTCTAGGGAGAAGGAAGAATGGTCTGGAAGTGGCAATGAGAGCAAAGAAGACACATACCCCACCTCCATGCCCGTGGAATAAGAACCGTGGTGCAGCTGTACGCTGGAGCCAGCTGACACGCGTGGATTGTGCTCATCTCTTCCTGTGCCCACATTCAGTGAAGTCAGGATGGTAACTGGAATCAGCCACAATGAAAGTATTTACACTATAAAACTTAGCAAATCTCCAAATCAGCCCCCATCCCCACCCCCTCACCACTGGGAGTGGGAGAGGAGGCATCAACCTCTTGAAAGGTACAGGCAGCAGTGGCCTCCGAGAGGGTTAGGTTTCAGTTAGAACAAGGGCTCCATCAAAGGAGAAGCTGAGGGCTGAGAGATTTTGCTGAAGATTTACTGTGAGTTCCAAGGGTGTGAGCGAGGGTTTCAGGGAGGGGTGGGCAGTAGACAGAGATTTATGGGGCTTAGAGTGCAGAGGATAAAGGATGACCTGGGCTCTGGGGCCGACAGACATCCACAGGGACAAAGACCTGATGAGATTAGTCCTCAGAGTCTCAGGGCAGAAAGCGGTGAGGAGGGTCGAGTGGGGGTCTTGCCAGGAGCATGCGGAAACCCTAGGCTTACTGGATTAGAGCACAAACAAAGGACAATAGAAGGAACAGAAATTCATTTTGCCTTTAGTAATTGCCACCTGAAAATAAGAAACAATTTTATTTAAAAGCAATATATCAATACTTGATTGTATTTTTTTAAATCCTAAATTGGCTTTTTTGTCCTGGTCAGCAGTAGTCATTGTTATGAGAGCAGCTTTATTTTATTCTTCAGAAACGCTTTCATGGCAGTTGTCCCAGTTAATGCTCTGTTAACCCCTCTGGGCTTCTATGCACCGACAGGAGTGGCTCAGGCTATTGGAGGCCTGGGGAGGAGGTGACCAGTGCTCTGTGGCTCTGGAGGGATGGACTATGCCCCACAGAGAATAAGCAGAGTCCTCACAAATGTCTCATTGGCGACAGCACAGGAAAAGGCAGTTCAGCTTCCTGATTGTCATTCCGAGAACCAGGCCCCTTGGGGGACTGAAGAAGAGTGTTTAGACCAAATCCAGTGCACATAGTAGATTACACCATAGACGTCTTTTGCTGCTATTCCTGAAGTAAGGGAAGTGGAATAAAGCGGCCCCTCTCAAACTCTAGTGTGAATTAGAGCCACAGAATGCAGATGCCTGGCCTTATCTACAAAGAATTGGATTCAGGTGCACTCCAAAGTCTGCAAAAGTCTCAACTAGATTAGTGCTTTTCAAACTTTAACAGACACTTTTTACAATGGAGACTGTAATTTGGAAGGTCTGGGATGGGAGGTGGGCTGAGATTCTGCATATTAAACAAGTTCCCAGCTGATGTTGCTGGTCTGGGAACCACACTGTGAAAAGCAAAGAATGAGATGATCTTCAAGGTCTACTCTTGCGCTGCACTTTATGGTTAGAACGAGAGAGAAGAGCAACTTCTCTTAGAAAGTTGCTTTAGGTTAGGTGAAGACAAGAAGCAGGCTCAAAGAAATTGTTTTCCCAGGGAAAGAGGAACAAGTCAGCAAAGGTTTCAGATGCCAAGAAAAGGTGGGGCCTTGACCTGAATCCCAGGGGTAGCTCTAGCAAGCCAGGAAGAAAGAGAGTCATCTAAAGGAACTGTAGAGGATGTCGAACAGCCAGAGAGAAACCAGAGCATGTCAGGAAAATTCTAATGAGACCAGCTGAGACAGCTAAAAAGCTTGAGAGGCCAAGTGCCATGCTCTGTGGCATGTGAACTCAGGGTCGCAGGCCAGATTTTCACTCTGCGTTGTGCTCAAAAGATTCTGGGAAGCAGGAAGTGTAATGAGAAAGGACATGCAGTTGAAGAATGTGTTTGTCAATGTGTTTGGAAAAGAAATCACCCTTTATACTATGGTGGAGGCAGCAGAATCCTAGGAAACATTATGTTTGTGGTTTTCATGGGTCTACTTTGCCTGGGATAAAGTGAGTTGATTTTTTTTTTTTTTCTCATGGTGTGTTTCCTTTTGCATAGGAAGCAACGGGAATTCTTGTGGTCTCAGCCTTACCAGTCGCGTGCCTGCTTCAAATCAACCACATGTGAGTGTGCTGATATTTCAGACCTAGCATGGGCACTGCAGGGAAGTCTGCTCCCTCTCTACCAGGGCTGGCTTCCTGCCCAAGAAAGGTTCTTTAAAGATCCCTTGTCCCAGTAACCTCCTGGCAGCCCTAAAATTCTATGATAGACTTTGATGCCTTTGGATTTAGAAGAGTATGCACTTATGAAAATGCAAATATACTTGAGTTGGTGACACCTTAAGTCACTCCTACCCCCATCTTGAAGTCCCCAGAGATCTCTGCAGCTGGTAGAGACATCATACATACATGTACTGGAAGCAGAACTACCGAGCTGCACACTGATTTTAGTTTGGGTTCCATCAACTATCAGGAGCTCTGATTGACAGTTGTGTATACCTTTGATGAATAAATATGGGGCTGAATTATTACTTTGTAAATGAAGTTTGTTCGCTAGATAATATTATTATTCAGATGGCAGGGGGGGAATGATTAGTAAAGGGATCCAGAGTGACCAATGCTTGTGAACAGCTGCCTGCCCTGAAGGATGCCCCAGCTTGGACAGAGGCCAGCAGGAGCCAGCTGAGTGAGGCTCTTCAGAGCCCCAGGACTGGGGTGAAGGAAGGCGATGGGCACCACGAGGAGGGAGAGGACACTGGAAGGGAACGAAAGACAGTACCAGTGCCAGAGATTTGCACAGGGCAAGCCCTCATCCACTTTACTCATTCTCACTTCTCTAAGCCAAGAATGATTTTTTCCTTTATTTTCCTATTGAAAAGGCATGTTGACAATGATAAAGACATTTTTGAAAGAAGAAAACGCTACTAATTTCTTCATACGAACAATATTTTCATATAACCTTCAGTTGTGTGTACATATTTTACATAGTTACAGTAATAGCGGCAATACACGTTTTTCTTTTTCTTTCTTTTTTTTTTTTTAGTTTAACATTTTATCTTAAGCATTTTTCATGTCATAATCTTCCTAGTGGTGTTTTATTTATTTCTCCCATGTTTTGAAAAAGTCTGTTTACAAGTTGGACTGAACTAATTCTTTAATTCCTTTCCTATTCCATTTACCAAAGGCATATGGAAATGCTAAGTAGAGCTTTTAATCAGCACCTGGTAACTGTTATGACCACTGTTAGACAATAGATTAATTAATTATTTTGTGTAGCCTGTGTGTTTATATTAGCCTTTTTGAAAAGGCCATACTGAAAATAGTTTGCAGCACCCTATTACTCTCCTCTCAAATCTCTAAGTCCAGGAAGCCCAGGGTTGCAACCACTGACTTTAAAGGGTCACCCTTCCCAGGGAATTTCTTGGATGGATCACAACTCCTTTCTGAATGATTAGTTTCTTTTCCTTCTAACTATTGTAGAATATGCTGCAATAAACATTATTTGTATTTTTCTGCTCTGCTTAATTACTGCCACAGAGAAAAATAAGCTCAAGAAAAGATCACTGGGTCAGGAGGCATAACTATTTCATGAATCAAAACCTACTGAGAAATTTCAGGTTAACTTGCAGATGGTTATTGAAAAGCTGTTAACAGAATATGCACGTATAGTTTCATTCCTCTTTCTCCTTTTCTTCTTTCTTTTCTTCCTTCCTTCAAGATTTATTGCATTCCTAAAATGTGCTGAACCAAGCATGATAATTCAGAAATGGGTAGAACACAATCCTTACAGAGCTTATTGGGATAGAATGAAATGGGGTTGCCAGAAATGAGTAGATTCCCATTTCTAACAATGCTCATGCATGTATTGGTTTTTATGGGTTATTCATTTATCATGATGTTACTAAACAGCCACTGGATTTCTAGAGAATAAACCCTGGGAATTATTAATTACAATAATTTTGGCAACTTTGCTCTTCTTGCTATAAATTAATCTGAGAAAACTGTAGCATGGACCATTGGGTTTCTTTCTTATGTTTTTCCTGCTTCAATCATTTGCCTGTACCCAGTGAATTCTATGGAAGAAGGTAAGAAAGAGTGCTTAGAGAAACTTCATGTCCAAAGTCTCCTAGGAATTTCCTGTTGTTTTTTTAAAGTTCACTTTCAATTTTAGTTCAGCTGTTTATTGAGTTCTTCTTAAGTACCTAGTAGTGTGCTAGTCACCAACACCCTAATTTATAAAAAGATGTCAGTCAAGAGAAAGCACATAAAGCATTAATTGTCCTAACCCTGAGAGGAATAAAAGAAAAGAGAAGTAACATTTATACACAGTCCCAGAGCCAAACACTGTACCATGGTGAGGACTCAGTAATAAGTTGTGAAACTCATCAGGTGCTTTGTGCCGACTGCTTTGCACACATTTTCTAAAACTAACCCTTTAAGGAAATTGTTATTATTATTCCTATTTTATGGATGCAGAGATTGAGCTTCAGAGAAGGTAAAGAAGTTGTCAGAGGTTGCAAGCAATGTGGTCTGAATTCAAGCTCCCGTCTGAAGGGCCCTAAACTGGATGCAGATGAAACTTCCAGTTCTCTCTTCTCGTTGCCCATCTGGATAACTCATTATGATTTTACACACACACACACAGTGCTGTCTCTTGCAGAAGGGAGAGAAGACAGAGGAGAGGAGTCCATTAACCACCACCCATATTTCATCCTGAAATTGGAAAGGGAAATCAGAAAACTGCAGAAGAGTTGCCTTTTGAAAACTGATCTGTGAGTCTAGGGATCCAGCCTCCTCTGCTCTGTGTCCTCTGAGGACAGAAGACGCATGTAAAATAGGCAGGGATATTCAGCTGTTATAGTCATTCTGATCAACTCTGAGATAGACCTTGAAGCATTACAGGCAAAGAGGACAGTGTGAGCAGAGCTACAGAGGTGAAGAAGAGCCAGTGGTCGTTCTGATGGGAGTGTAAAATACGTGAAGGAGAGACGTGGACAATAGCCTTCAAAACTGGGGCTGGGTGATCATATTGTGAGGGTGTGGGGGGTTGAGTGCTAGGATGCATGGTTTTAAAAGCTATGTTGTTGTGTCCCCACTTAAGGTAAAAATCGTTAACTTTTACTGAGCACTTATCATGTGTCTGAGCTTTTCAGGCATCTTTTCAATTAATCCTCGCTTGTGTGGTAGGTATTATACTAACTCTCCTCATTTTACAGATAGAAAACGTGAGGCTTAGAGAGGTAAACCAATTTGCCCAGCATTTGAAAATCAATGATTTTTAAATGTTAACAATTTAATGATATATATCAGATAGTTTAATTTCATAGAATGTAGTCCTTTTTATCCTTCCAAATGAGCAATAGTTTTAAGAATAACATTATTGTTAGGCAGTCTGAGTTTTATTGATATAAACCCATACATAGGAATTTTGTTTTTAATGCTGACACATTTTCAGTTCTATTTTTCCCTTTCTCTGCTTTTTTCTAGAAGATGATATCAAGATTGATGAGAAATGTGTGGAAGCAGGTAACATTTCCTTTTGAAAGATTTACCTCCCGAAGAAAGCTGAAGCACTTCAGCTATAGATTATCTCAAACACAGTTTGTCAAAGGGGCACCAGCCTTTCCTCTGCTGGAAATGTGTTAAATGAACTCCCTTCCCCAGCCTTTTTCTGTTGTTTTGGAATTTGGAAGATTGGTAGGAATGCCTCCAGCTTCTATCAATGTTCTAGAAAACGTTCTAGGAAGCAATATCCCAGGAAAGATCTCAGGAACACTCAGTAATACTTTGGAAACCACTATGCCCTTTGTGGAATAGCATAATATAATGATAAATCAAATTTCAAAATAGCAAAGTATATATTCTGTTATTAAGTCTGATGCCATCTTCTAATAGATTCTAGTATAGATAAAAAGTGGGTTCCAAAAATTTGAGAAATATATGAATCTTTCCACCTTACTACATTTTATTTTATTTTTGTAAATTGGGAGACGAATTTTCAAATTCAGTAACAAAACTAAAACCAGTTCAAGAATCATTAGGACTTTTTTCGGAGACTAGTTGGAAAGACTTTGGTCTGATAGCCAAATTTGTCTTGGTTTTATGGGATAACCTAGTGTTTAGAAATTAAAGAAAAATATAAAATCTTTAAATAGTGGGTATTTCAAAGGTTCAATAAACTTCCCAGAACAATTGCAGAATAATGCTTACACTATATTTATTTACTTTAGCAAGTGCACATTCTGTTTTTCATTAAGTTACAGCAATATTCATTTCCTTTCTATCATTTTAATTTAAAAATTGTGTTAGGTAATACGTTCACATACTTCAAAATTCAAAAATTACAAAAGGTAAATTTGGTAAAAAGTTCCTCATTCCCTATTCCCAGTTTTCTTTTTTTTTTTTTTTTTAATTCATAATAAGCTTTATTTTTATGGAAGTTTTAGATTATAGAAAAGTTACATCAAAAGTATAGGGGATTCCCATATAACAGCCACCCCCCCACACACACACACACATTTTCCCCTATTGTTAACATCTTACATTAGTGTGGTATATTTGTTACAATTAATGGGTCAAATTGAAGCATTGCTACTAATCAAAGTCTACAGTTTATGGTTTACACTTTGTGTTGTACAGTTTTATAGGCTTTGACATTCGTATAGTGTCATGTATCCATCATTGCAGTATTATACAGAACAATTCCAGTGTCCTAAAAATGCCGTGTTCCACCTATTCATCCCTCTCCTTTCCCCTCTGAACCTCTGATAACCACTATCTTCATAGCAATGTTACAAGTTCTTCTGTTACCATATGATAATAACTACAATAACCATAACTCTACAGTGGTCCACGGCTACCCTTCCCTCCCCCCTTATGTTTGTTCATCCCTCAATCTTGAGGATTTTGAGGTGATGTCTGTGCTGACTGCTTCGGATTGAGAAGGGACTTAGATATTATGTGCTCCCAGTTTTCTTTCTGGAGACAAGAATGTTCTCAGTTTCTATGGTATTCCTCCAGACACATTCTGTGTATATTATAGCAAATGTTTATCTGTTTTCCTCTTCTTCTCCCATCCCTCTTTTTTTAAAACACAAATACATGTACCCTTTGATAGCATACTATACACACTGTTCTGTTCCTGGCTTTTTTTCACCTACTTTCACTATCTTGCAGAAGATTGCATCTTAACACATAAAGAGCCTCCACCTTTTTGTTTTTTTTTAAAGCAGCTTTATTGTATTCTATTCATTAAATTATTGTACATTTATACAATCACCTATTGGTAGACATTTTTGAAATTTTATTTTTAAAGAAGCTTTAGATTACATAAATGATACATATTGGTAGAATTTGAGTTATGTCCAATATTTTCTATTATAAACAGTGCTATTCTAATTGCATCATCTCACACATGTCAGATGCAGCATGTGATCTAAACACATGTTTAGATGCAGCATTGCCTGATCAAAGAAGGTGTGCACTGGTAATGTTGCTACATATATCAAATTGCCCTCCATATAAATTCTAGATTCTTAATCCTTAATGTTCCTTTTTTTTTTTGGAGGATGATCGTTTTTATTTTTTATTTTTCACTTCTTTGTCTTTTATTTTTTCAATATATTTTTTTATTTTTTTAAAAAGTTAATTAGATTACATAAATGTTACATAAAAATATAGGGGATTCCCATATGCCCCGCTTCCTATACCTCCCACATTTTCTCATTTTAACAACATCCTTCATTAGTGTGGTACATTCATTACATTTAGATGAAAACATTTTGGAGCATTGCCACTAAGCATGGATTATAGTTTACATTGTAGTTTACACCCTCTGCCACACAATTTTGTAGGTTATGGTAAGATATGTAATGGCCTGTATCTGTCGTTGTAATGTCATTCAGGACAATTCCCAAGTCCCCAAAACACCTCCATATTTCACCTGTTTTTCCCTCTCCCTGGTCTCAAAACCTCCAGTGGCCACCACCTCCACATCAATGATATAATTTCTAACAAGAATTGTTTTAACTAATGAGGAAGCTGGTTTGTCTCAGATCTTTCTCAGAAACCTAACAAGCCTACTCAACAAAGCCATTCTTAGCTTCATCACTCCCCTGCCACACTGGCCTTGCTTATGGACCCCCAACTCAGCAGAAGGATACCGGCCCTCCTATGCCTGCAAGCCGCCTTCAGGATTCCCTCCCTCCCTCCTCCCTCTCTTCCAACCTCCCTCCCCACCTCTCTCTTTCTCTCTTCCTCCCTCCCTCTTTCTCCCCTTCTCTCTCCACCCCCTCCTGCTGCACCCCTGCCTGCCATCACATTCCAACTGCTTAATACCATTTTATCTCACTTAAGGTTTATATATGCCATAAAAGACACCACTGACTTGGCTTTGTTTTAGGACAAAAGGAAAAAAAGGTGAATGTGTGCAGAAGCATAGAGCTGGGGAATTAGATTGTTAAAAATAAAGATAGGCTCAGTGTGGATTACAATGTAATGACATATTTGTGTGTGTGTGGTTTTTTGTTTGTTTGTTTGTTTTGTTTTTGCCTCCATGGAAAACCAAAGATGAAGAAACTTTTGAATCTGGTAAGTAAAAAATGAATATCTGGTCTGGATTTTTAAATGTATACTCTAATCTTGGCCTAATTTAAACACATATTTAGGGATGTGATACATTACTTATTAAATGCATCAACAATGTAATTGTAAATTTCACCGAAACCAGTGTTTCTCAGTAGGGCAGTAGTGTCCCCTAGGGGACATATTTTGGTGGTTACAATGACTGGGGACACTACTGGCCTGGAACTGGAAGGAATCAAGAAGCTAGATGTCCTGCAATTTTATAATAACATCCTGCAAAGTGAAGGGCTGTCCCTAGTCCCACATATCTTCTGAATGTCCTATTGAGCAAATATAAATGGATACTTCTTTAATACACAATAGTGATGTGTATATTTTCACGAGAAATAACAAGAAAAGCCCAGTGTTTAGAAGATGGTTATTATGGAGAGAGATATTCAAACAGAAAAAGACATTGCCTTGCAATTATTGAGTAATTTATCAATTCCACACATTCTGTCTACTCCATACTGATAATAAATAAATTGGAAATTGAGGTTTCTATACTGAATACATTTTTTCTTTTTCTTTAATACATTATTTAGTATTAATGATGACACATGGTAAGAATCATAAAATGTCTTTCAGAGTAATGTTGACATCACTAGTAACCAAATATATCCCACAGAGTATTTTTGGAAAACTGGCAAATTGTTGGGGAAAGTTAACATTACTCACCTACTCCCAAGAACATTATATGTCCTCATTATCTCCATTTCATCAGTCTATAAATTGCCTTGGAATATTATTCCTACTTCATTTAAGGCAATTTCTCTTTTTCTCTTATCATATATAAATAAATCTGGCCTGTTATTACTTATCAGAATATTTCTTTCTAGTCTAGTGTCCAGCTGTTCCTTTGTTCTTCCATTTTTCTGTACTTTATAGAAGGACTGTTTTCTGAGCTCCTTTTAAATCCAAACTTCTTCATTATAAGTAGTTGTAAGCATCTAATAATGCCTTTTAGAGAAGTCATATTTGAGCATTTATACTTTGAAATACATACTCTTTTAAAAATAATTACTTCCTTTTTATTTTTCCTTTGTATTACACATGGAGCATTGTATTGAGTTTTAAAAATTATGTTTTGTAGCTTATACTAACTATGAATTTCATTTCACCAGAGCAGAGGGATTGCTATAAATATGAATAATAAAAAAGAGGGCAATGAGACTGATGGAGTTGAGAACCACTCACCTAAATTATTTACTTACTGTTTATGTTATATCTAAATGTTCTATTTTCAATTAGATGGTTGGCCTGTTTTGGGTAATATAATTATATACAGTTGCCTCAATGATTAGGATTGGTTTTGGTTTTAATTTCTCTGATTCATAGCCAACCTTCCTTGCTCTGTTCAACTCATCATTTTCCTGGCAAACTCCACACACTAAAGCTGTGATTGAGGATCAGGGATATTTGCAAGCCTGAGAAAGGGCAGGAAGCGTAGTGAAATTAAGAGGATGGATTCCAGAGCTAGATTGCCCAAGTATGCATCCCTGGTCAATTATTTGCTAACTGTGGATCCTCTGGGAAGTAACTTAACCTCTCTGTCCTTTAGTTTCCCCATTTCTAAAAGGGGAAGAATAATTTACATATTATAAGAAAAGTGCTTAGAATGGTGCTCTGCACATAGTAAGTGCCACATAAGTGTTAGCTCATGTTATTATTATGAAATCTTGCTTGTTCCTTAGGAGTGGTCAGCAGCTGGTTTGCTAAGAGCAGCACGACAGAGGAAAGTGAACAGCTGTCTTTATTTGCTCTAAGTCATCAGTTCTGGACTTCTGTTAGTTGAAAGAGTGAGAATGCTCAAGTACATTCTGAACCCAGCTCACTTGGGAGTTCATTTGAGGAACCATTAGTTCTTAGCTGGCATATTTTCCAAATAAATAACTCTTGGCATTAATTCATGATGCTTAATTCTCTTAGTGCACTTACCAAGCAGTTAAGGCTCTTCAGTTCCAGCTCTGAATGAAACTCTGCTCTGAATGACTCCTTGAATTTGTCCAGGAGGTGATGGTATAGTCTATTTAGTTAGGAATGTTATTTTTAAACATATCTTTGTGACAATATAGTTCACAGACCATACAATTCGCCCATTTAAAGTATACAATTCAATGATTCTCAGTATATTCACAGATGTATGCAACCACTGCCACAGACAATTTTAGAACATTTTCATCACCTCAAAAAGAAATCCCCTATCTCGTAGCTACCACTATCCTACACTCCTTCCCCACCCATTCCCCCAGCCCTAAGCAACCACTAACCTTTCTGACTCTATAGATTTCCCGCTTCTGGACTTTCATCTGAGTAAGAACCATATAGTATGAGGTTTTTTGTGACAGGCTTTTTTTCACTCAGTATAATGTTTTCAAAGTTCATCCAGGTTGCAGCATGGGAACGTTATTTCAAAATATCAGAGAATATGGCACTGTTTCAAGGTGTCAAGAAAACAGAAAACAGTTTTCTTTATATTCAGTTCCATCTCTCCTCAAGGGCCCTCCTGGAGATGAAAATATGTGCGCTAGGAAGGAGGACGCTCAGGCCTGCACCGCCCCGTGCCCCTTCCACCACTTCACAGAGGGGCAGCAACTTGGCCTCTGGAGAGGAGGAGACAGAAGGCTCAAAAGTTGCTTTCCTATAATTTCTCTCTTTCAAGACCCCACTTTGCGCCAACCAAATAGAGGGCTAGATGAAAAACCTCTAGGAGAGTCTTGGTAAGGAAATTTCAGAAAAGTTATTTTCCCTGAGCCACAGAGTCAGGTCAAGTGAGTTCCTTAGTCCCCCACTGTGTGTTGTTCATCTGTCCAAGCAGGACTTACCAAATTTACAACTTTTGCTGGTGGTGACATGAATGCCTCGCTATGGTCATTTGCCTTCATTGAGGGCTAACCTGATCTTCTCCAAGACTTAACTTGTTCACATCTATTTCTGTGCCTACCCAATATCTAGAGGAGCTTTCAGAAGGTAATCGTTTATTTTTATTTCCTGGGTAAGCCAAATAGAGCTATGCTTAAGATCTTTCAGTGCTTCAAAGTAAATACTTGACAGGATAACTTTTAACATGAAAATATATTTTAAAGGTGAAATCAATGATTAAATATTGAATTTCATAGAAAATATTTTTAAATGAACAATGAAAGTAATTAAGCTTTATGAATGTATCCCTAAGTAAACATTTTCTTTTTTTTTTTTTTAGGAGGTACCGGGGATTGAACCCGGGGCCTTGTACATGGGAAGCAGGCACTCAACCACTGAGCTACACCCACTCCCCTAAACATTTCCTTTAAACTTACTGACATATTTCACTTAGAAAAATGGGTTTACTTGATAAAAGATGGAATTGATATTGGTGTGATTTCTTTATATTTTAAAATAGTACCTAAAAAAAAACAAAGGTTAAGGGAAAAAGGTGCTGTATATGTCAGTTCATTCTAGATGTTCTTTATACATTATTTCAATGATCAGAACAGAGTTGTATAAAGATTACAAATTAATTTGAAAATGACATTTTAAAAATAATATTACTTGCTGGAGTTTCTAACAATTTTTCTAAAGTCCAAATGGGAGCAGAGGCAGGAGTTTAAACTACTTCTAGATACTTCAGAACCTCTGCACAGTTTCCTTCACTTTTGTTTTGCCGATTCCTGATCAATTAGAAACAATTGACAGCCATGAGTAATTACTAATTTTAGACAGAATGAATCATTTTATAAGGGAGAAAACAAAAACCCATATTTAACAAAGAGATTATAGGACTTGCAGGGACACCCACATCTGCAAGTTAAAGTCAAAGCCAGTTTATCTTTTTTTTTTTTAATCAATTTTCCTAAGGCATGTATAAAAATCTACACTGTCTTCATATGTTTTTACTATTACACAACATCCTACTCATAAGTTTAAGCAAGGCTAAAATAGCTTTTTGCTCCCAACCATACTAGAGAGAATACATTCAGTGTAATGCTGATATTCTGTAGGGTTTCTCTTTGTCATTTGGTGCAGGTAACTAATAGGATGAACGTTGCTTTCATTCTATTATTTAGAATTCCTCAACGAGCTGTTCAAGGAAAAATTCAGCTGTGCTGCCATGTACTGAAATAGTGTAATTTGAAAATTTGAAGATGATTTCATACATTCATTCTAAGTAACTTTTTGTCCCCTCCATCCACATATTCTGCTTCTGCCATTTTCTGTGTTGCAGACAAGGAGGAACTTGTTGGATATGGTCAGAAGTTCTTTATCGGTAGGTGACAATTAATTAGAGGTGTGTCTTTGTCCTTTGCTGGGTTATTTTCATACCTATTTACAAATGGACTCACACCCACAGGATCAGGGTTGGGACCTGACATGCCTTTTGTTGGGACATCATTCAATCCCCCAACAGTGTCTTTGCAAATAATGTGAATAACAAGTCTGCTGTACTGTTACACCGTGGTCCAAGTTATTTCCTCTGTCACCTGGACTCCTGCTGTAGCCTCCTGGCTACTCTCCCCTGAGCCTGAATTATTCTCCCTACTATTTATAGCCTCCACTCGGCAACAGGAGGAATCCTTCAGAAACCTACATCAAATCATCCCTGTCTCTCAACCATCCAGTAGATTACCATCATGCTTTGACCACAACCCACCCGTTTCCTGAGGCCCTGTGTGATCTGGCCCTGGTCGTCTCCAACCCCATCTCCCACCAATCTCCCAAGGCCTCAGACACTCTGAGCACAGCCCTTTCTTTGCACCTTTGCATTTGCCGGTCCCTCTGTTACTTCATGCAGATATCGGCTCAATTCCAACTTTTCAGAAACTTTAACTGAACCCCCTATCTAAAAAAGCACCACCGTCACTCTCTATCCTTTTACCCCGCTTCTAAGTACTTATTTTCAGTTGCTGTTGTTTACTTTTGTCTCTCTCCCCGCCCCCATAAGATGTAAATTCGATGAGGAAATGGGTTCTTTTCAGTTGACGACTATATGGCAGGCACCTAGTACAAAGCCTGGCACCTAGTGGGTGTTTGATGCAACCTAGAGGTGACATACGGGGTATTTTGGTTTGTTTTCCTTCCTATTGCTTCTTCTCTTCTAATTTCAGACAGACATGACTACATTAATTAACACTTTAGGATCATAATTATTACATGTTTCATCGGATTTGAAGCAAGGAGGAATCTCTCGCGCCCTGGATCTTACAGCCTCTGTGTTTCTGCCCTCCTCAGCTGGCTTCCGCCGCAGCATGCGCCTTTGTCGCAGGAAGTCTCATCTCAGCCAGCCGCATGCCAGTGTGTGCTGCAGCGGCAGCTGCCGCAGTGCAGTGGGAGCCCCTTACGAGGAGGTGGCGAGGTACCAGCGACGACCTGCAGACAAGCACCGCCTGATAGTGCTAGTGGGTATGTCCCGTGTGCACTGTCTTCCTCGTCCACGGGAAAGTTTCCTTTGAGATGTGTTAGGAGCAGTGGTAAAAGTAGAGCTACCTTTTGGTCCCTCATATAGACATCTAGCTTTTAAAAAATAAAGCCTGTTTTATACATGTATATTTATAAATAAAATTTTATTGTGTCATGCTTTTATTGTATATAATTGAATGGGATGCCAAGATTTTTTGTTTCGTTTTGTTTTTTGCCTGTTTAGAATTTGCTCTACAAACATAGACGGGGGTTCAACCAGACTGGATCATTAATCTGTATTAGAAAATAAAATCCTTAAGGGCCATTTCCATGAGAAATTTGTAACCACCTCATTAAGAAAGTGTCTAAAATCTTCTGGACTGCACCGTTGGTGTTAGAGAACAGGACAAACATAATGTTGGGGTGACCTGTTTTTGTGACCAAGATCTCTGTGGAGCTGGTCCCTGCAGGGGAAGCAACGTACATCTTCCTGCCACCTCCACTGTGTATCCCGCCTGTGATCAGGGCAGGCCCCATAGAGCAGAGCAACATGCCCTGCAGCCAGGACCAGCCACTTAAATTGGGGGTCCCGGTGCAAAATGAAAATACAAAGGCCCCTTGGTCAAATATTACTAGGAATTTCAAATGGCAATAGCATTAAGCCAAGTGCAAGACCCTTCCCATCATGGGCCTTGTGCATTGTATAGTTTGTATGGTCGCAAAGCCAGCTGGAATGAGGTTTGTGGCCCGGCATTCTATAAATCACATAACCCTTATCGTCAAGGCTGTTTTCTGGGTTGCAACATAATAGAAACTTCGTTTGAAAAAGAAAGGCAGGTTATTTCAGATTATCTCCACTGAAATGATGCTAGTGAATTCCCACTGTCCAATATTAGATGAAGTTTGCTTGGGTGACAGGCTCCTGCAATTCCCTACCTCATTTCTGAATGTTGAAATGTAGATTACTCCACTGGCCATCAGGAAAATTCCCAAGAGCTTTCTGTAATTGTTCCAAATTGTGAGAAGGAAATTATGTAATTTCCCTAAAAACACTCATGCTCAAGTTTCTTCAATAAAAGGACTGGAATGATGATGACTTCATCATATAATTATCTTTATCTGCATCTAATGGTTTATGTATGTGACTTTTTTGTGTTTAGGACCCTCTGGTGTTGGAGTAAATGAATTGAGAAGACAACTTATTGAACTTAATCCCAACCATTTTCAAAGTGCTGTGCCACGTATGTTTTGTTTTTCTTTCCTAACAGTTCATGTTTTGATAAACTTTCTTTGCCTCTACAAATGTACTGGCCTCACTTAACTATGTTATTCCATCTTTGTTGTAAAAACATAAAAAACAAGGGCTAGTTTTCAGGTATTTCTAACTATATTTACTTTATTAGAGAATTGATTTACTGGCATGTAGCCAATTAGACTTTTAAAAGCTGATTGTCTTTTTTCCATTTCTTAATTATCACATAGAAGATCTTTCAGGAAAACTAATATTTAATTAGCTAACATTCATTCAGTGCTTACTATTTTCCAGGAAATGCCTTCTATTTATTTTTTTAAATTTAATATATGCATATATAATTTAATATAAATTTATAAATGTGATTAGATTAGACATGGTAGTTTAAAAAATAGTATTATCCTATTTTCCTTTTATCCTTGACTCCCTTCTTTCCTCTAAGTCCCCCTTTCACCACTGCCACCAACTCCTAAGCTATCTCCTGGCATGTAATCTTCTAGACTTTTCTCCATGTTCAGTTTACTCCATTTAGAGTTGTTTTCCTTTTAAAACTCTAAGATATTTGAGAACTGCAATTCTAAAAATACAAGATATTACTTGTTTCATAATGGAATTCATCCCCTCCCACACCCCAAGAAAACTTTAAAAAATTCCTCTAAGAAGAGCTACTTGTTTGTTTTGGGGGAGGGCTGGTAAAAACAGAAGAGATAAAGACTTGAGATGGAATTCCTGAATTCAGGAGAATAGAGGTTTACAATAATGTATAGTTTCTAATATGTATAAAAAGGTGTGAAAATGTAAGTTTTGACTGAGGCACTAAGATGCAAATCTTTAAATGAGATATGTGAAAAGCAGTTAAGGCCTTGATGTGCATCCAGGATACAGAAAGGGTGGGAAAGCAAGATTAAAGCGGGACTTTGATCCTCCTCCCCACAATGGGGGTTGGAAGAGTGTGGGTTTGTAGGCACCTCCCCTTTCATCTCAATGCAAAAGAGAGGAACTTAAGGAGTTCAACTTAGGGACCTTAATATGTGTCCCCTCAGTGTGGGTGAATTATACCTGGAAAAATCTAAAGGATGAGAGCTTAGAGGATGCAGCCAATGGCTGTGGATTGGGAAATAGCTATCCTTGCAAAGTGTGTTAGAACAAAAGATTTATGATGTTTCCCAAGGACCTGACCTGGACAGGTGATTTGGGAGAAAGTTAACCTGGGGTTGTTTTAACTCTTGTCCAGGAGGAAGCCTCAGTAGAAGGAGGCTGGAAGTGGACCACCAGATACCTTGGGCAGTGGAAGAAATCACAAATGATTGGCTAGAATAAAGATGGATTTGAGATACCCAGCAAGGATGATGGTAGTGGTGGAAGTAGTAGGGTTTGCAAAATAACACGAGGTGGCTCAAGCGGTTGAGCGCCCGTTTCCCACATGGGAGGTCCCGGGTTCAGTTCCCTATGCTTCCTGAAAAAACAAAAACAAACAACAAGCAAAACAAAATGAGAAAACCAACTCAGGGAAGCTGATGTGGCTCAGTGGTTGAGCACCTGCTTCCCACATAAAGAGGTCCTGGGTTTAATTCCTGGTCCCTGGTACCTCAAAAACAACAACAACAACAACAACAAACTAATAACACAATACACCATCCAGGAGAGAAAGAGCCAGATTTAAACATCTGCCAAGTCTAAAGGAAGCCAATACCAGGCAATATTAGTATTGAGCAAATAAGGACTTTCCTGCCCTGCTTTCCGCTCCTTTATTCCTGCACTCCAGTCCTCAAGAGGTATAAAATTGGAGAAGGAGCAGTAGGAGTGCAGAGAAGAGAAAGAGAAGAAGTGAATCATAATCCATTTTTGAATTCTGGCTTCTCTGATTGCAGGTTTTCCTGGGTGCAGTAGGTCTGAGAGGGATGTGAAAGGAGAAGCCTCAAATGCAAATGAAGCTCAAAATTTTGATATTACATGGGAATGGAATTTTAACTACTGAATTGAGATTGAGTTTTGTGGCATAAATGATGGTAGACTTTTTTTTTTTTTAAACCTTAAAGTGATTAGAATAGTCTTTGGAACTGCTATATTTTCATCCAGGGGCAGGAGAAGCTCTTGCCCCACAGAAGGACAGTGTGACATAAAGGTACTTAATGATTACATCCCATAGATTGTGCTTTCTCAAGTAGCGTTTATATATATAAGAATGTGTATTAATCTCAAAAACAAAAACTACAAAAGAAATCACCATTTTTCAATAATCCAGATAAAAATACAGTGCCCTGAAAACACAGAAGAATTTTAAGGGGTACAGATAGCTATCATTCAAAGTGAGAAAATATTGCCCATATTTGCTTTTTAAATAGAATGAACACTTTTAAACAAAATGGATACCTTGAGTTATGGGCTAATTCACAGACTTACCATCTAAAGCATCAGTCCAAAGGAGAACGGATCATTTTAGGCTTATATTAATATAATTCACTATCACCTGGGAGCTATAGGGTTTTTGCTAGACTTTGTGTTCAGTAGGAAGTTATAGGAGAAGTGGCATAACTGTAGGAGCTCTAAGGATCTGAAGAGAGACTTAAAGAGAAAAAAAAATGACCCCAAGATGACCTTTGCCTTTTGAGCCCCTTAAAGATCCAGAATTACCTTTAATCATTTAGGTACTTGGTAATTTCTATGTGCTGATATCACCAGGTATTGATCTATTTCATCCTTAAACTTTATCAAATGCAAAGTTACATGTTCTTTATAAATAAGGGAGAATTTGGTAGATTAATGGACTAACTTTGCAGCTCATAGGACACAGAGATGGAACTATGTTTTATTTATCTTTGTGTTCTAAGAACCCAACACAATACCTAGAACATAATGGACACTTGGTACACATTAGTTGGATAAATGGATGAGCAAACAATAAATTACTTTTAGGTATTTGATGAACTTCTACATTTCCATATACGTGGAAGAGTCTATAATCAAAGAGGCCATATCAAAGAATCAGGCTGAATCAGATTCCACCAATCTTCCCCCCTGGAGATCCCTAGAACTAATCACCACTCCACTTGGGTATTACTGTATCTCAGCAAGTCTGCAAAATGTCATGGGCCTTCTCCATTTCAAATCTGAGATAACCTGGTATAGTAGAAAGAACATTAATCCAGGTAGGGATCAGAGCACCTAGATTCTAGTTTGGATTTATGACTTTTCAAGTTAGTTACTCTCCAAAAGCTTCAATTGTTCACTGGTAAAATATGGATAATAACATTTCACCTAGCTAGGAGTGTGGAGGATGAAATGAATGGTGGAAAATGCACTTTCCCAAACATAAAATATTGCTGGTATTGCTCCTAGTAGCTCTTTGGCACTTGAGGGCTCATTCACAATTCTCTAGTGCCTTTTCTGAAACAATAGCAGGATATTAGAGTGTTCCCTTATCCTATCCTGTCTTAATATCTAACACGTTGTTTACCACACTGTGGACATTCAATAAAGGTCTATAAATTAACTGATTTTGATATGAGAACTTCTAGTTTCTTATCACCAATTTGGGCTCTCTCTTTTTGTTTCTAGCATCTTATTGTTTGATTATGTAGTAATTTGTTTATTTTGATTGGACATCCTTAATCAAGTGTATATTGGCAATAAGTCAAACTATTTGAAGACTCTAAAACCTCTCATTCCTTT
This sequence comes from Cabassous unicinctus, assembly GCA_029593785.1. NCBI lineage: Eukaryota > Metazoa > Chordata > Mammalia > Cingulata > Chlamyphoridae > Cabassous > Cabassous unicinctus. The sequence goes on from JAQZBX010011993.1 coordinate 36,057, forward strand.
TATTGATAGACACTACTCGTTCCAAAAAGAGTTATGAAATTAATGGGCGTGAGTATCACTATGTGTCAAAGGAAACATTTGAAAGCCTCATATATAGACACAGGTAAAGTAGACGTTCAGAATCTAATTCTTGCCTTTGATTGCTTTACATTCAAAATAGATCCCTTATTATTATGCATGGTCTAAAGCTCCAGTTAATTCCTTTTGTTTCTGAATCATTAAGCAAAGAAATGTACATTGATATACTAGCACACCAACTCATTGGGTTTGGAGAGGGAGCATAATTGAGTTGCAAACTTTAGAGAATTTGGGGAAATAGTTAAGTCCTAGCTCTCTTAATTTTTTTTTTTTTTTTTGATCCTGCTGAATATCCACTAATTCTTTTTCTACTAGCAAGGTCTGCATAGTTGTATTCAGTTATAGTGGAGTTTATCTCTATGTTACTACTACTACTAATTTACTTGTGGAAAGAATTTTTGCTTTCTTTGCCCCACCTTTGCAGAATGCTGGAATATGGTGAATATAAAGGCCACCTGTATGGCACTAGTGTGAGTGCTGTTCAAGCAGTCCTCGACAAAGGAAGGGTGTGTGTCATGGACCTAGAGCCTCAGGTGGGTCTGTAGTGGAATATTTCCCATCTCTCCAAAGTAATGAATGTGCATCTTCTATTTTGTGCACATGTTATAGGTGGTTATAGCTGAGACATTTTATCTATTAGCCTTTTAAGGATAAGACCACTTCCCATACCTAGGGACAAATATATCTTACTTGAAGGGTCAGTTTCCACCATCTTTCCTTCAGTTTTAGAAGTCTTATTTCTCAGGTGAAAACAAAAACAACAAAAATGAAACAAACAAAACCCAAAAACAATAACAAAAAAACAGAAATGAGCAGGAGGGCATAAAGAAAAGTTAGAATCTTTCTTGCCTTGACCTGTATCACAAAGGCATCAAGGTAACTTGTTGTAGAGAGAACATGATGTTGCTTTACACAAGAAGGCAAGTTCCCATGTTGTCATATCTGTAGCTATCTCCTAAGACATGTGGAGTGGAGCAGGGTTGAGCAAGTTAAAATAAGATGAGGAACATACAATGTGTAGGCCCAATTTTTATGATCCTTGCATTTTCCTTAGTCATTTAAAAATAGAATTTGTGTGCTAAAGAGAACTAAGGCAAGAGAGCTTTGTTCTTACTTGGGTCAAACCTGGTGATCAAGGATTGGCAGAATGGCAGAGGTATCCAAAGAGAGATAATAGGATGATGAAATGGAGGTGAGGATGAAAAAGAACTGATTCCCTTAAGAGTATGTTTTTGTCCCATAAGATCACATGTAGAATCCTACTTTCAGATTTCAATAAGGGTGTCCTAGCTAGTAAGTGGTTGAGCCAGAATTTGAACTTCATTTTGATTTTAGAGTCCCACCTCTTGATTATTAAAATGTTTGTTTTTTGGAATTGAGGACTTGAAGGCAGATGAGAATGTACTGTGGCTAAAAATCATTACTAATTTCTGGTTTTAGAAATTTTGAGAACATGTTGACTCTAGGAAATTAAGACTTTTGTTTTTAAATGCATATTTAATTTTTCTGTGTAGGATATTCAAGTGGCTCGAACTCATGAATTGAAACCTTATGTCATATACATAAAGCCATCTAACATGAGTTGTATGAAGCAATCTCGGAAAAATGCCAAGATCATTACAGACTATTTTGTGGACATGACGTTCAAGGTAAGATACAGAGGAAGTGGATGAATATATTTTTTCTAGTAAAAAAAATCACTGCATGTTTCCACAGGATTCCTATTTAAGGAATGTAATTTTTGTTTCTAATGTGTAATGCTCTTATGACTTACCCTTTTTACTGGACATCAATTACAGTATTTAAAGTTTAATAAATGTTATGATGCTACCTTTTTTTTTCTTTCTTTCTTTTTCGGGTCTAGGTTAAAAAAAAAAAAAAGGTCCCAAAGCCACAGTTTACAAAAGTCTGTTTTGTTTTGTTTTTTAACACAGAAATTGGGTGTGCACAAGCCTATTTACATTATTGCATTATTTATTTTATGAAAAACTTCACTAGAAAGTTTACTTTAAAAATGTTGTAGTGACTATATATCTGTAATATGAGGTGTCTCTATATTATCTTTTATTTCTTGCTATTTCTGTCTTCATATTTTTTCAATGACTACTTTATATGCAAGTCTGATTCTCCAGGTTGCATTTCAGGGGCATAAAGACTATGGATGCATGCTTTGAGTATTATGAGCATTTAAAGTTGTGTTCTCATTTTATTGGTAGTCCAAACAACTTAATACAATTGTTTCTGATCATGTGTATGGCCACTTTGTAAAGGAGTATTGCCACAAGATTTCAGTGCCTGGTTTCATTTGTGTTAATGATTGCATTGGCAACAAGCAGTACTAATTTGGTTGTCATGGACACATCAGAAAATAATAGCAATGAATTTAATGCACTAGTGTCAACTGAAGGCCAAATGACCTTTACTATGAATGAACATTTCATAATAGTTGCAATGGAGAATGTTAAAGATGAAGTCATCATGAAGCAAATGCAATTTAAGTATGCCTAATTTAATAGAACTGGGTCTTATCTGTCAGTTTCATTCTTCTGTTAGAAATGGCCATTTTGTATCTATAAAATAATGTCATTCTTATCAGATTAATACTCATTTGAATTTTGTTTTAATTAGTAAATTTGCTTTGGTTTTTTGTTTTATGTGGTTTGATAGCTTCAAGTGTTTAGATAATAGAATAAAATAATTTAAATCTGCATGAGACATTGAGGGGAGTGGTCTGTCCATGAATCATTACTCAATTTTGTGAAACATTATTGACATTAAGTAAGACTAAAGATAGAAATATAAGTTTTGTGGTTTAGAAGACAGTACATTTATTTGACCTAATTGTTTTTTAAAATAGCTTCTTAATAGAATGTGTCAGCATAAAAACTGTATTACTTCTATTTGTCCCATTATATCTATGCTACCCATATTTTTTCTCTTTATTCTGAAGGATGAAGACCTGCAAGAGATGGAGGATTTAGCCCAAAAAATGGAGACTCAGTTTGGCCAGTTTTTTGATCATGTGATTGTGAATGACAACTTGCAAGATGCATGTGCCCAGTTGTTGTCAGCTGTAAGAAAGGCTCAGGAGGAGCCTCAATGGGTCCCAGCAACATGGATTTCCTCTGATGCTGAGTGTTAGGGAGGCCTCTTACATTACGCTGGAGTTTAAGAATGTACCTTTGTTACAGAGATCTGGAATAATAGCTGCAGTGTAAAACAGTGATCCATTATAATGTGTGCAACTTTTAAAAGTGCTGCTGTTTATGAATCTTATTTGGAAAAAAAAAATACTTGTGCTGTATGGTTATGTGGATTGCCTATTTGGCTTTTGAAGAATTTTTCCTTTACCTTACTTGCATCAATGGTGAGGACATGACCAACGTCAAATCATGGAGTATGAGAACTTTTCATTGATTTCATACGGTCTTTGTAGGATTCAGAGACAAAGAGCTTTCTTAAATAAAATAATCAGTGTTTAACGTCAGAAACTGTATTTTACTTTATGAAATTTCTGTTTAGTGAAAATATGTGTCACATGGTGCCTATAAGAAAAGTGTCTACTTGACTAACTCAGCAAGAAAGAAGAGTTCATACACATATTTAACATTAAAACATACAGAAACTGCAATGCCTTCAACATTTACAAATCAGGCTACAAGGAAAAATTATTCATCTGATTAGGGCTGTCTTAATTATTAATCTTTCTAAAAGCCAATATCCTCATTTACCTAAATTACGAAAAGCAATAGACTTTAGTCCTAGAGAAGCAATATATGAGAAACCAGTAGATGAGGATGTTATTCCATTTAAAGTCTCAGGTGACTTGTTCTCCCCCTCCCCCGCCCCCGCCCCCCAGTCTGGGACTTCCAGTCACTCTCTCTGGCTCTGCATCTGTTTATCTTATGCATCATTCTCTGCTTTTCTCCATATCCACACCATGTCCCCACCCCTTTCCTAACTATAAGACAAACTTGATTGCATGTCTCAAAATATGTGTAGTTTTTCTTTAAAGTAAATAAGTATCTTTCTGAAAAAAAATAAAATAAAATAAAAAAACCCCAAAACAAACCAAAAACCAACAACCAAAACCTCGAAGAAAATTAAGTAGTTTTTAATGATACTTATGTGAGCCCAGATTTGATTTTATGTTGTGATTCTTTGAAAGAGAAAAAGGTTTCCCAAATTTGATTTACACAGTTTTGGGGTGGAAGGTAAACAAATGGAGATTTTAAAAAAGGTGAGAATTGCCTATATCACCACACACACACACACACACACACACACCCGCACAGAAACGTTAGGCCGTGAGGAGGGGGGCGAAAGGGGGAGTGTCCGTCCCTAATTCCGCCGCCTCGGAACGCAGACCCAGGCTCAGCAGAGGCGGGCGGAGACCTGCCTCCCGGGCGGCGGCCTAGTTAGGCGGCCCTGAAATTCCCGCCTCCCGCACATCCCGGAGGCCGCGGCTTTACGGAGAACCGGACTCGGGCCCGCGGCAGTGGCGCCAAGGGGGCCCCTTGGGGAGAACACCATGAGGCCCGAGGCCGAGCCTCGGCTGGAAGAGAACCTCCCGGTGAGCCGGGAGGGCGCGTGGGCCGCGGGAGGCGGCGGGGTGCGGGGCGGCCTAACACAGCGGCCGCCCCTAGGGCGGGGCCGACGCCAGCGGGCCGGGGACCAGAAGTGAGGGCCCGGCCCGGGGGGTGTGCGCATCTGCCCATTCGGAGCCCAGAAAGTTGGGACCGGGGCTGGAAGTGCGTCCCGAGGAGGCCGGGACCACAACTCCCGGAGCCCGGCGGGAGGCTTCCAGCCGCTCGAGTGTCCGCGTTGCCATGGCGACGCTCTTTATTCGCGGCCCCCGCCAGGGCGGGTTCGGGTCCTGCGGGCGAGGCGTCTCGTAAAGTCCTCGGCGAGGGCTTTCTGCACCCCAGGAAAAGAAAGCGCTATCGCGAGCGGAGACTTTTAATCATGCTCTTCTCTCAAATACCCCGAACAAATGACCGCAACCACTCGGGAAACCTCGGGGAAAAGAGATTGTTGCCCCAAGCCCGCCGCAGTGTCTGGGCTGGGCACGTGAGGCTCGCCCCTGGCGTCCTTTTCCCGTAGAGGCCCTGGAGGGGTCAGGCCCGGTCCCGGCGCCCCGCCTCGCGCCCGCCCTCCCCTGGAGGAGGCGGCAGGCCGGGAGCTGCTCGGGGCGGGCTTTCGACAGAATGGGAAAGAAGCAGGTGGTAAGCGGATGAATGACTTTTGTTTATTTGAGTCATTAAGATTTTGTCTTCAGTTGGGCCGTCCTACGATGGAGGGGCTTACAAGTTGGGTTTCTAGATGGGTGAAACGTCGTTTTTGCGGGACTTTTGAAATGTGGAGATAACAGTGAATTGGGGCCTTGGATAACATCTTTAGAACAAAAGCACATACATGTGACTCATTTTTTAACAGTTGTAATTCTGACTGCTGGATAGTATTAGGACGGCCTGCCTAATCTTATAGCATTTGTATTAATATACTGTTTGAACGACTGGAATGCTAAATGGGACAATTGTAGAACAAACAACTGTCTAGAATTTAACCCTTTTTTTCTATTCTTTTTTTTTTTTTAACATTTGAATCACTTTCGTATGTAAATTCAGTGATATTAATTTTTAAGTTACATTCGCAATATTGTGCTACCATCCTCACCATCTAGTACCAAAACTTTTTCATCACCTCAATCAGAAACTTTGTACCCATTAACCCACTTAAACAATAACTTCCACTTAAACAATAACTTCCTGCCAGCCCCCTCCCCCGCCCCAACCTGTAATCTACTTTCTGTCTCTATGGTAAAAATTTAATCCTTTTGAATCA
>JAQZBX010011994.1:0-41889 GCA_029593785.1 Cabassous unicinctus
GCAAACAGCAAGGAGGGGTGGGAGAAATAAATAAAATAAATCTTAAAAAAAAAACAAAAAAACAAAGCAACCGAATACTACCAAATTTAGATGTAATTACTTAACACACTTGTACTTTATATTATTGAAACTAACATATGAAATATTTGTACATCATCTCAACTTTAGGGCCTTCCACTTAAGAAAATTATATAGAGTGTCTATAAACTTAATTTAGATGGAGTTGTCAAATTTTTAAGGCTTTATAATCAGTTTTGGGTTTCTTGTATGAAAAAGTATCTTCTTATATAAATCTACTTAAAATGTAAACTCTTTTTTAGGAAAATACATTTCTGATAAAGACAAACATCTTGCTACACTCTAAAGCACTGGTTCTCAAACTTTAGTATGCATGAGAATCACCTGAGATCTTGTTGAAATACAGATTCCTGTGTCCCACCCATAAGAACCTAATTCTGTAGGTCTGGGATAGAGCCCCAGGTGATGAGATGATGTTGGTACTCCTGAATCATTGTCCACACTTTTAGTAGCACTGTTCTAAATGGTATTCTGCCAGAATTCCCTTAGAAGAGTGGTAGATTTACATTTTTTTCCAGCTTTTCTGCCAAACCAGGTTACTATTAAGGCAAGTAAATTACAATTATAAAATTGGAAAACCAAGTTTCCATGTAACTTCCTTTTATTTTATTAATTTATCTACATAAATTTAGAATTACATCTCTGGTCATTTCTCTAAATTACTCAACTAAAAAGAAAATAAGATGACTAACATAGTGTGTTCATCCTTTGGGTTGAATGGGCTCCTGCATCCTGATGTGCTTATGTCAGATGGGTACTTGAGTACTCTCTATTTTCATTCTCTATATTACTAATTATGTTGCTGTCACTTGATAAATATCCCTATGTATATTACTAATACCTTTAGTAGTAAATCAATATGCTAGTCAACTTCAGAAAGTTTCGTTAACAAGCTATGTGAACAATACCTTAGAGAAATTAAAAAAAAAAAAAAAAAAAAAAAGCTGGGCATAAGTCATGAAGAACCAGAAGCTAAAGGACATTCAACAAGAAATAGCTGCAGGGGAGCAGATGTAGCTCAAGTGGTTGAGCGCCTGCTTCCCATGTACGAGGTCCTGGGTTCCATCCCTGGTACCTCCTAAAAAAAAAAAAGCTGCAATGAGATCTTTTGAGAGGAAAAGTTACAGATAGAAAGGTGAGAATCGCAGCTTTCCAGTAGAGAGCTCAGTTGTGATGTTACCTTAGGTAGCTTTCTCATCAGCTTACGCATTTTACTTTGAGTTTTATTTTTACAGGTATTATTCTAGCTTTCAACCAAAAGATCCTTCAGGAGCACTGAACCTAATAACCAACTTCTGCTGCCAATTTAGAAGCAAACATTGAAACAAACAAACAAATGGAGCAAGATAATTTAATCTAACCAAAAACAATTTTAAGTTCCAGATACTCATACTTTTAAATGTTCTTTCTTCTCCCGCACCCCACCAACGTGGCATTACAGTATTATTCTTTGAGGAATGTCATTTTGTATATGTGTGTTGAGAGAAAGACAGAAATGTGTAGATATTTTTATTCACTTAACAATATCACCTATTATTTAGAACTAAACCCTCTCTGCTTCTCTTCCTTCTGAGATGGTTCCATGGCAAGCAGCTGTGAAGACGACGAAAACATTTGACTGAGCATCTAGCTCTTTGGCTGACTCATCTAGTGGCCACATGGCAGAAAGAGGTTAACGTGGCCCTGTGTGCTATCTCATTTTGGCTTCTCTGTCAATTTGGGGGTGTCAAAACCTAGTTGAAAAGTACAGACACGTACACCAATGTAAATCAAAGTTTCTTTCACTGTCTCACAAAGTTTCTGTTTCATTTAACCATAATCATCTTTCAACCTGTATCCAATTTATTTGTAACTCATAAATGCAATTCAACACAGACATGAAACTCACTGGTATTAAAGAAAACTGCAGGTTTCTTTCTATGTATACATAAAAGTTATTTCTTCTTCAATAAGAACCTTAATATGGTGATGTTATAATATAAGGAAGAGGACATTTTTCATCCTATAATAATAAATGACATTCTAAAGGAACATTCCGTATCATGAACACTTTGTGACCACTGTTCTTGCTTGATGGCTAACATAAAACAAAACTGACAGAATTAACTATGAAGCCAGTTCAGCCTAATGTTAATTACAATAAAGTGGTGTGCATTTTAAAGTTGCTCCTTTATATTTTAGCATCTTAAATTTGACTGTCTTAATAGCTACAATATTTAAAGCCCTCCTAACAATATTTATTTATTTTTACCATTACTGTAAATGAAACTAATTCACAATGCTTTTTTTAAGGACAGAGGTTGACGTTTATATTTACATACAATATATCCACAAATAGAGCAAGCTACACATTTACCCAGTGCTATACGCGTTTAAATAATGTCCATTAATTTTCAAGCCATTGAAAGCTAGAAAAATACTAGAAAATATTTAAGATTTTATGCCTCTTTTCATTCCATTATAAAAAAGAGAAAATGGTCATATAAGTTACCTTCTATATCTCCATAAATGTTCCCTATATAAAAAATTTACCCCAAACGATTGATTCTTTGGGTCATCTGATATTTAAACTGTTACATTTGCCAGACTGTTGCTTCAAGGAGCGGGGGGGCGGATATAAAAGCAAAATGCTTTGTAGATACAGGCATGTTTTCTAGAAAGGTATTTATCTGCTAATAAGTTTCATTCTCTCTTTTTTTGGTATAGTTTGCCTAGTTAAGAAAAACACACAAATTATAAATTGATGTTTAGGAGCATACTTTAGTTGACAAATTTTTAGGAGAAATTTAATAGTTTGCTACAATTATAAAATACAGAGGCATTGATATAAAAGAATATTCTAGTGTCAAAAAATTGGAAACATTTTAAAGTCCGTTTATTCCTCAGTCTTGTTTTACCATTTTAAACAATCTCGCAGGCTGTATGTAAAAATCACAAGAAAAGTATTAAAGCACTGCAGTGGTACATGAACATCTGTGGACATCAGTGAAAGCCACTTAATAATCCCAATGAAAGAAGTTTTACATTTTTAAATCTGAGATCTCCTTATGCAAATAATTTTGCCTTTAGCCATTTCAAAAAGAAATGAAGGACCAAGAGGATTTTACAGTTTTATGTAACACTGGCAAGATGGTTGTCAGCTTTGATCTTATATTAATTAGTTAAGATCTTGACTGATCATAGCAAAAGCAAACTCAAAAATCTGGTCCCAGCCAAAATGAAGTACAGTCACAATCTAAAATGATAGAGATTTCTGCTATATTTTATTTATATTCTCTGTGTTTAGGGTATTATTGAATGTCATCTAATAACATAATTCATTGTCTAGTAAAGTGATTCACAATGATATAAGTACATTTTTTAACCTTGTTATATAGACATCAAGCTCAATATTATATTGTTGTATTCTTAAGCCACTTGGGAGTATACACCAAACATGCTTTGTTTTTTGTTTTTTGTGTTTGTTTAAAAGCTAAAATATAGGGAAAATCACTTTCCATACTTAGTATAATTATAGGAAATTAGGATGTTGATGTACTCCTATGTCAACTTTAAATGAAACGGTCTGTTGTGCCAGGATAAGCCCCTTTGTATTGTTTTCTTTTTCCCCAGCATGAAGTTTATTCTAAGATAAAGCTTAAAGCTATATTTAACTTCTAGAAAATATGACCTTTCCATTATATGTGAGGAACTTAAATTTAAAACGCACCAAACAGCCAATCCCTGCAAAGAATTTCCTTTTCCCTACAGGTAGTATGAAATGGAACCCAAATGACAGGACCCCATCTGAGCCTCCCCAGCTCCCCCAGTCTGCACAAACCCACTCTATCAATCATGGCAGGATAATGCATAGTGGTTGCACCTGTGACAGGAAATGATTGAGTGCTGAACACAGGGCCTGCTTCGCATGTCGCTTTGTGCATTTGTATTTCTCCAGGGCTGGTTTGAGAATTTTCAGAACTTGGGGGCGGGGGAGGAGGGATTCCCATTGTGTTTTGAAGAAAAAATAATAATAATGTGTTTGATTATCAAGACATAACACAAAAGAGAAATTAGGCAGCAAAATGTCCCAGTCCACTCAGGTGTGTGAGAGAGCATAAGTGCAGCCCAGAATGCAATATTATTAAGCTGTAATATAGTTTAGATAAGTAGAGGATGCTGACCGTGGCCATTCTTTTGGAGATGTCTCACTCACCCGGTTGCAAAACAGACATTTGTTCCTTTATGATCACATAAAAGAAAAAGAACAAAAGGTCAAGTCTCACCTATTATCCGAAAAAGCTGTATAATCTACTTTAGTTTAGGACAGCAGTGAAAAATATCACCTTTGAAGGAATCACCCTCTTCCTGCTGTTTCTTGGAAATTTCTGGTTTAATATCATAATCTAGCTATTTCAATTATTTCAATTAGTACCATAATCTGTTTTTAAGAAATTGCAACTACAGTGATACAATTGAAATAATTTTCTGCTAATTCAGCCATTTACTGAAAAGATATATGTGGTAAAAATATTTTTTAAAATCCCTATTTTACAGCATTCAATATTTTATTGGGATTGAGCCTTCTGTGTTCCTAGAAGTCAAGAACACATGGATAATGTATTTTGTTGTGTATTTTGCTCCCATAATTCGAATTTGGGTTTCTAAAATGACTAAATAAATACTTTTGTTAAAACAGTCATTTCGCCTATGAAAAATGTTTGAGGACAAGGAATAAACAAAAACAAAGCAAAACCATCTATTCAGTAATTGAAAACTCTTCCCACCAAAGGGAGGGGTGGTGGACAGTAACAACAAAAAATAGATCTAAATATGTATACTCAATTTCTCTAGAATTTGCTTTATTTTATTTTATTTTTGTCTGAACCCCCACAGGCTGTTTTACAGGGCATTGCCACAAGCTCAGACTTAAAAAAAAAAAAAATTGTGCAAAAGTATATAGTTTGCCCGTGCCCTTTTATTTTCCCTATCCAGGATTATTACCTTCCCTAAATGTAGGCAAATAAAGCTCTGGAGAAATAAAATGACTGCAGCATTTGTGGTCTGACTTGATCTAGCAAGACAATCTGATTTCACTGGGTAATGTGTATGCAAACATACACCGTCCGGTTTATTTCATTGTTTCCGCTGCGGAGAATCTTCTTTGCGGCTCTCCACGCCTTTGTTGACCTCTCGCCAGTAAAGTTGTGTGGCTATAGATAGAGGCAGCTTATTAAGAAGAGGGGGGGAAACCGACTCTGCGCGCTTAGGAATCAATCACTGCTAAGGGGGTGGAGGTCGAGGGGGTGGAATAAAGTAAACTGCGGGGCAGTTGGCTCAGTGAAACACCCTTCCTTGGCCCCAGCGCTGCTGTGGCCAGATGTGTGCGATATTCTAGACCCGAAGCCGTTGTCGTCAGCAACGGGTCACCAGATAAACCAAGGAAACCTGGTTGGGAGGGCTGGCTGGTCCGAAATGGGGGCGAAATGCCGGCTAATCACCGAGCCCGCGGGGATCAAGAGCGTTTGAGGGCCTTCGCTGTGAACCCCGCTGGTTCCAGCGCGCCCTTGCCCCTTCCTCGCCACTGGTCCCGCACTTTCCCGGGCAAGGGGCCGGGGCCCAACCTGCCAACCCCGCGCGCTTCGGGTCGGATCTCTAGCTGCGTCGCTTCCTGAAATGGGGGTGTCCTCTCCAAAACCCCCGCTCCAGCATAACAAGTTGGTCTAGGGACAAGCGAGGCTCGCTTTCTCCGCCGCTGGGCCCTGGCGGTGCCATGCGCGCCCGGGGAGGCGGGGGTCCCGGAGCCGCCGTTCGGCTGCCCGCCCTCCCCTCGGTCTTCAGGCCTCCTGCCCTCGGCGGGGACCCGGGGCGACCCCCCACCAGCCCGCGCCTCCGCGGATACTCGGAAGGCGAAAGTGTCTTGGGGCAGCGCCTTGCCCAGTGCCCGCCACTGCCTCCCCGCATCCTCTCCCCGCGACGCACCGGCTGCCTCTGCCAGCCTCTCCCGGGTCCCTCCTCCGCACCCCACGACGTGTTAACTGATCGGGAGACTTACTTTATTGCAGAGTTAAACATAAATCATTAGGTTCAAAGCAATCTCGCCTTTACCCCTACTAACCGGCTAGAAAGGGAAGCCGGCGAAACAAAAGCGTCAAAAGAAAATTAAGCCCCTTCTCCCTCGGCGCTGAACTTGGGGATGCGGGAGCAGGGCACGCAGAGAAAGACCGAAAGAGCAGGGTTTGCGAACGAACCCCGAGAAGGGGGGAGATGGGGGAGTGGAAGAGGAAGAAAGACAAACATCTGGGGATTGGACCATATGCTGGAGCTTTGTCTCGTCCTTCAAAGTTCGGCTGCCCTTGAAGTGATTTGTCAGGCGGCCCACGGGTGACCGGGAGGGTGTGCGTTTGGAAGGGGGGGGGTGGCAGGAGGCGCGGGGAGGAGAAGAAGAGAGGACGGGAAAGGAGGGGAGCAAAGAGCGAGAAACCGAGGCGAAGGGAGGGGAGGAAAGTGACCCCAGAGCTCGAGGGAAAAAAAACCGGTACTGGCGAAGGTGGGGAGCCGCCAAGACAGCGAAAAAGCAGCAGGAGGGAAATCGAGGTTGAGGGAGAGGAAGGCCGAGTAGGAAGAAACAGGGAGAGAACGGGAAAGAGGCAAGAGGAGAGAATGCACTGAAGATAGCAGTTGAAGTGTTTTAAAAAGGGTTGCCTGTTTCCTATTTTAGGAAAAGTGGCTTTGAGCCCCCTCCCTCTTTTTCCCCTTTCTCTTTTGCCCGCCAACCGCTGAACTGATTAGACTGTAATTAAGGCCATAAAGCCCTTAGATTATCCACCTGTTTATTCACTAAAGTCGGGGTCTCATCAAGCAAATTAGCTGCTTCCAGGCTACACATTGGGCCTTGAGCTTGCCTGATTAATGAAGTTTATTGGGAGCTGTTAAAAGCATTAACTGGAGAAAATCTCAGCAATTCGTCATATTTAAGGGATGGAAATTAAATCTTGCTATGCAAATGAGAAAAAAATTTTAAACCTTCTTTAGGGGCTACTGTCTATATTACTTTTCTTTAAAATTCTGTTAAGGAAATAGGCTTGAGAAACACGAAGTATTATGTGGACTTGAAGTTATTAAAAATATTCAACCCTACTTTACTTTGGCATTATAGTGGGAAGTAAAAAAGAAAAAAACACGAAGAAAATTCCTATATACTCTGATTCCCAACCTAAAGATTTATAAGAAGAGACCCACAAAGTCAATTCGCACAAGAAAAGCAATTTTTATATTAATGTCTCCATCTACAGATTGAGATTTGGGAGTAGTCCTTCAAGGGAACTAATGTCTGATTTTCTGGGGGAGAAACGAAATCAACAGCTAACTGAGAGGGTAGAGGAGTTATATAAGTGCAACAAATAAGGAGCAAATGTGAGGATGGCAGAAAAACAATAAAGTGGCATAAAAAAAAAACACCAAAAAAAAAAAAAATCAATACTCTTACAAACTGGCGTCAGGAACTATTTCTGTACCCAGTGTTTGTAATCATAATCATGAGTGATTCTTTAGAACAGACCTGGAAGGTGTGATTAAGAAAAAACAAGGGGAATGGAGAAAGATATAACCAAGTGGAAAGCGGAAAGGGTGTGCGAACTGAGGACATAATCCAGAATTATTAAAGCAGGTATTTACTTTAGGTGCTGCTTGTTGATATCATTGCCACACAAATATTTATTAATGGTTGCAATTATAGAAGTGAATGGAGAGTGAGTTCAGTATATTAGTTATTCCTGAAAAGAGGAAAATCTTGTTTACAAGAGTAACAAAAGTCCATGTAAAGATGTCTTCTATATCAACAAGATACTGAAAATAGAAAGCTATACTGAATAAATGTTTTCAGTCAATGAGTTTAGAATAATGCAAATCTTTCAAGATTTACTTTTAAGTCTTTTTTAGTATTTTTTTCCTGGGGACATTTTACATATTAGTGCAGTTTGAAATGTCTGTTTGAGTAGTATGTTATTTATTTGTTTAAGGGCAAAGTTGTATGTTTTTAATTTCAGTAAAACATAAAAACTATTAAAGCACCTAAAACCCAAACTTTGTAAGACAAAACAATAGGCATGGCTATTAGAAAAGTGGGTGATTTTAAGAAAATTTATCTCACCATAATAGTCACTGCTTATGGATTCAGTTATAAAATATTTGCTTAGATTTTTATCATTATTCTCCCTAATGTTGTCCTTCAAAAACTGATTTTCTACATAATCCTAACATTTTTATTTTAAAAACTTAAGAAAGAGTTGAGATTTACTAGTTTCTTTCACCTATATCTAGTCACTTACAATCTGTTAAGGAAGGTCTCAGTACTAATTTATACTGATATTTCTATTTCAAAGGTCCAAAAAAAAAAAAAATCCAATTTAGACATCCCTACCCTTTAGTGGGTATAATAGAGCTCTGTGAAACAGAAAAAAATATAAATTCCAAGTCTAGAAAATTCAATAATACCTACTCACAAGCATAAGTAACCTTGAAAAACAGTGTTCGTCTTAATTTTTAAGATCTTTAAATTATCCCTTTACTCTCATCTGAAAACTCCAATATATTTTAAATATGAACCACAAATGATCCCCTTCTGCTTCTATCAATACTATCCACTACATTATTTGACCTATAAAATGATTCTTTAGTTTGTAACAAGTGAACAGTAAACATTGTTAATTTAATGATGGAAATAAAATAGTTAAAATAGTTTGGGTTAATGACTAAAAATTATTAACAAGTACATATGACATTAGCTACTTAATTATTCATAGCCCAATTATGCTAATATTTAATTATTAAGGAATTATTCCATAAAAAGCATATATGCAATATGTAATATGCAAATTACATATCTCAGGCAACTACAGGTTTTGAAAGACCTATTTCTCCCACAATTTTGAAGTAACTGGAAAAAAACAGTTATCCTTTGTGCTGAAAATTAGTCATTCATTAGGACTTTGCTCTACATTTGATATTTAATTTAAAAATATAAATGGGAAAAGAAAGACGAATAAATTCTTTTGGGGGCATTTAAAAATACGTTTTGCTGTAAACCAATTTTAGAAAATATTTTTGTCTCATTTTTAAGATCAAAACATTTAAAAAATTGTATTATGCTGATCTTAGAATTATTGTCGTCCCGATGTCATACATTTAACGGTTCATTTAAAATATGGATATTTTTGTACAAAGATAGTTTGCCTTTAGCTCATACAGTTATATAGTGTGGGCTTCTGAGCTACTAACTAATGGGTATCCGTTATTGTCATTTGTATTTCTGATCTCTTGATGATATGGATGAAGAAGGTCAAAATGTTCCCCAATGAAAAGAAACTTCTAAAACGTTTGGAAAAGTTAATGAATTAGATTTTCCTGCACTTGAAGATATTAGGATTGGGAGATCACGACTCCCATCAGCCAAATCAAGAATATTCATAGTTGATAGGAAAACGCAAACTTTCTTTTTCCCTATCAAAGAAATGCCCACCTACAGCCAGACATGGTAAGTCACAGGAATGGTTACATTAGTTAAAAGAGTATGATTCATAAACAATAAACTTTAAGTTCACTCAGCCTAATTTTTGTTGTATTTACTTCATGCAGCTCTTCATAAGTGCTTGAAAATACTTCTTGTAAAAATATCCTTTTCACTTTATAAAACATGTTTTCTGCTGTGGATAAAATCACAAAATTAATAAGTTATAATTATTGTCTTTGAAACAATAGTGAAAATGCATTGAAATGAATACAACTAGAAGAGATTCTTTAATAGCCTTTAAATGATTTATGAAATAAAAAATGCTACTTCAGTGTGCCTTCAGTAACCAGTACTTGAATGATTATTCTTTATGTTCTTAAGTGTTCAGAATATTAGGAAATAAAAGGAACTCTCTTAATGTCTTCTTTAGGACCTACCGCCTTTTTGCAAAGGCTCCAAAAATTGGATGTTCTGATGCATACACAGTTCATATGATGAATTGGTTTTAAAAGTGTATTTGTTTTCAAAGAATAGTATATGGAGTAAGGAACTAAGGCATATACCATTAGAGATAAGCCAGCATGTCTACAATATTCAGCAAATACATTTAATATGCTACAATTAGTATTTTGGATTTTAAGAATTTATATAGCTTCTCTATAGAAACTGATTTAAATGTTAGAATTTACTGTGTGAAACTGTGATCTGGTCATTTAAATATTGTAAAATTATTAATGGAAAAATAGATACATGAAAATAATAGAGTTGATAATATTTTCATTCTCAACTATGCAAATATTGCTCAAAATGAAATATGTTCCATTATTTTATATTTCCAGGGCACCCTTTTGAGTCAAAAAGGTCTGTACCAGGATTTTATTTTGATACATGATATGCATGATATGACCTAATTCTTTCATGTGTTGCAGATATCTGAAGGGGGTAGAAGATGCCCTTTTTTCCCCCTTTGATGTAACCCTAAATTGCAACAGCTAAAATGCCTTCCCATAATTGTAATGAGATCAGTGGGTTTTAAGTATGGAATGAATCAATTATTGTAAGCAGAGCCCCTGTGTAAATCACTGAATGTCAAACCAACCTCAGGATTATAAAATGAATCTTTGAAAAGTATTCAAGGTTTCAGCATAGTCTCAATAATGAGGATTAAGTACCTATATCAAGTGAAAGTAAAGTTTTATTCACTTACTAAGGAATATGTGCATATTCATGAAAAGGGATCAGATTGAATGAGGATTTAAAAAAAAAAACAGGCGTCTAGTAGCAGCATTAAAGGTAAAGCTATGATAAATATATCAATTTTATGTTAAAAAGAGAAAGATTTCAAAAGCATATTTAACGAAATGACAATAAAATATTTGGAGTGTGAGAAATAATTACATTAACAATGAAAGATTACAAAGTAACATATGTTTTTATTTTAATAAAACACTTTAAAAATCAAAAGCAATCAAGGGATTATTATAAAAGAAACCAGGACTACCCATTGTCAGTCTTAACACAATTCTTGGTATTTGATATCTTTCGACACTGAAGAAAAATAGAACGTAAAGTTTAAGCAGAACTGAAGACTGAGAAAAAAAATGTCAATTACTTATTTTTGATACACTGCCAAGAGGTAGGCAGATTCAAAGAGGGTAGGGAGATACATTTAAAATTAGTTCCCTCCTGCACACATTCTTTCTTTTCCTTTCCTTTCCTTTAAGATAACTGTCATATGTTAATTCCCTGAAACTGGTTGTTTATTAACTTTGCAATTTACTGGTGTAAATGGCAAGTAGAAACATAAGCTTTGGTGACATGTTTATAAGTCCTTACAAATTTACCAAGATATTTTTATGCTTTAGGATAAAGTTAGTGTATTTTTAAAAAATCATTTTTAATAATCCAAGCAGAATATACTTTTTTCCTGGCTTTTCCTGTTCCAATTGCATACTTCCTGAAATTATTAGGTTCACATCAAGTCAGATATTAATTAAACTAGTAAACACTAAGCTTGAAATTTTAGTACACATAAAAACAGTAACACTGAAGCTCTTCAATTATTTTTATATATTGCTTCTTATACAGTATTTCTATTAATGCATTTCAGGGATTACACAAAGAAATAAAAAGTGTGATTATTTAAAATCACAGCATAAAGTCTTACAGTAAATTAATTCAATATTGATAAATAGCACCCAAAATATAACTCAGTAAAAAAGGGTACATTTATATTTTAATAACTTTTTGTTCATTTAGACCATGTCATATGCAAAATAAAATGAAAGTATAGTGCTCTGGTATTTAATTTTTGTCAGTTCAAGTTATTTAAATTAACTATGTTAAATCAAATTATGCTTATTTCACCAAATGAAAAAATTAAGAAATTTGGTATGGATGTGAATATTGGTGTGAAAATAACACCTATGTAGTCATTGGGTTTTATATGAAAAATGTGATATTTAAATAGTATTTCCCACCAGTTTTTAATTTTGCTAGAATAAAAATAAATTGCATTTTAATATTACTTACGTTTTAATGATCACTTTTCTAATATAGCCCAATTTGTTTAGGCATATACACATGTTATTTCTATTTTAATACTAGGAGGTTTATTATCAATGTACATATATTAACATAAAGAGATTTCTCAAAAGGAATATAAAACTCACAAGAGTGAATTGAAAAGTTAGAATGCTTTACATAGAAACCGCAAAGACCTGATGGTTCTAAAATCAATATTTACAAATGCATAATCAAAGGCAAATTTTAAAAATATTTTTTATTAGAGAAGTTGCAGGTTTATAGAAAAATCATGCAGAAAATATAGCGTTCCCGTATAACTTCCCTATTATTAACATGTTACATTAGTGTGGTACTAAAGGCAAATTTTTAAGTCATGTGTGTGTTGGAATAGAAAAAAGGAAATGATTTCAGAGTAAGTGAACATTCACAAATAAAAAGATAATGGTTTCTACAGTGCAAATTAAGGAATTTAAATTTGCAGTGAAAGTCTGACATCTGGTGGTAGAAAGGAGAGGTATCAGAAGAGAAGGCAGCTATTGTAAAGAACCTCTTGGCTTTTATACAATAAAAATCAAATTTAAAATTATATAAGAAATTATTTTCTTTGTTTCTACCTTTTAGACATTTTACATAAAATTTTTACCTCCTCATAGTGGTTTTACCATAAGTCCTTTTTTATATTTTCTTCCAAATAGTGGTTGTGTCAAAGATACTGTTTCAAGAGAATAAAAATGTTAGCAGTTATTTTTCACATAATAATGGATATGCCTTTGAAAAATAGTCTCATACTTATCAAATTTCTCTATAGAATATTAGTTTTGTATCACACCTTTGGAATCAAGAAACCTTTTCTAAATCTTCCCCCCCAAAAAAACCCAAAATATTAAAAACCCACAAAGAAATTTAAAGTCCTTTTTAACAAAGAGCAACAATAACAACAAAAAGCTTTGGGGGCACCACTTTTATGGCTTCAAATTGAAAAACTTCCAGATAAATGTTAAAGAGATAATTCAAGCAACAAAACTGTTGATAATTAATTACCCTTTTTGCCCAAAACACTGTTTTTATTGAAATGGCAAAAAAAAAAAAAAATCACAAGATTGATAGCACAATCTGTGCTCTAAGACTAACAAGCCACTACAACATTGACAGTCTTTGATGCTAAATTTTTGTTTCTGGTCACAGGTCTTTGATGGCTACATCTAAGAGGCAGTACAGCCCTCGGAATAGAGAATGCTGCTAATAAATGGAAAGGTTTCTGTCATTGTAGGGTTTCCAAAATCCTTCTGCAGTGGCAGATGTGCAGAAGTATCCTAAGTTCAGCATCTGGTTATTTCTCATTTCCCCATAACGTTCAATTGAATTGGTGGATGGTGGATGGGCATGCTAGGTTGTGTTATTGGCTCTTCCTCGTTTATGCCACTTATACAGTGCAGGAGATTGAATTCATAATGGATTGTGAATTTGCTGAATGATCTTTCATGAGAGCATTTTAGATGCTCAGGAAGTGGGAGTGGGAGCGAGTCCCCCCTGTGCAAAGGCATAAAACTGTTTCTATTAATTTATTCACGAAAAGTTGACATCCCCACAAATTGAAGAAAGTGCTGAAAGAAGTTTTAAGGTGAGAAATATTTTTACAAATAAGATACAAGATTTCTCTCTTCTTACCACCCAGGTAATTTTAGGAACGCTTATCAAATAATAGAAAGCAAAGATTTTTTTTTTTCTTTAGAGACAGTTCTTTTTCTTCTCATATTAAATGCTTACTGATATGATTACATTATGTATCAAAACTCTCCCTCCAAGTGTTTTGAAGAGAGGAATTCTTTCTTAGCCGAGGCTTGTGAATAAGTAGTGCAAGTAATTTCAAAGCACTTTAGAATAAAAGCAACTCTGTTCTAATAAATGTCAATGTTCATTTTCCTCATGAATATAGCCAAAATGTGTTTCTCATAAAAATGATGATATACTTTTCCAGAGCTAAACTCTTGGAGGGCTCTTTGGATGGGAAGCCTATGTTTGCCCTCCCTATACCCTGGCTGCCTCTGATAACGGCTTTCTGCTGTTTGCATAGATCTGAGGAAAAGGACGAGATCAGTGGTTGCTCACTGTTAGTTCTTCAGGGCTCAGCACATAGAAAGGGCCCAGGGATTATTGTTTGAATAAATAATTAGTAATGACTGTACAAAAATGCTTTTCTGTTTTTCCCCCATATCAGTAACTTTTCTCTGAAACCTATCTGTGTTTCAGAGAAAATGGTAAGATAAAGGATTATTATTCACACAGAGATACATTTTGTGAAAAGCTTTGAAGGTTCTTTTCCTTGGAAGAGAAGAGAAGAAAAAAGGAAAGGGAACGGAAAAGAGAAGGGAAAAGAGAAGGGAAAAGAGAAAGGAAAGGGAAGGGAACGGGAAAGGGAAAGGGATAGGGAAAGGGAAAGGGAAGGAAAGGAAAGGAAAATTATATAATGCAAACCTTCACAATTAAACAATCCTTAGGGTCCATGTTACAGAAGTAAGTTCATGAAATAGGTAACGTTTTAGCTGCTAATATCTGCACTGATAATGTTTATACAGTGAGAGGCCATCTGCTGCAAGAACATTTGCACATATTAATGGGCCCTGAGCTTGCAATGATATATTTTACATGCAGAAGCATGTCAGAAATTTGTAACAGATCAAATATGTGGACCCGTAATAGGAATCCCATTATCGTGTTAACCATAATCTGAACATTTGGTTTTCTGATGGTTTTACTGTAAAATTATATATATTTTAGAGCCCTCTTAATTTCCACATCTTCTCTGATCACTCTTGACCACATTATTCTTTTTCTCCTCTGATTATATTCTATAATACTTATTCTCTATGCTTCTCATTTGCCATCAATAACCCTGTTTTACTATTTAAGTATTTCACCAAGGATATCATCTTTACCAAATAATTTTTAAGTTCTCCAAATCAGGGAGCAGGTCTCCTCTCTTTGGCATCCATATGGCACCCATAACCCTGGTACTCATAAATAATGGTAACTTTTGAAGCGCTAAGACAAAGTATGTCCTGGATATTTGTTTATATAGAACTGTTGCTAAAATATAATACAGATATAGAAAGTTTAAGACATTTTCTTGTTTGCTAGTTGCTTCCCACAGCCCCAGTCACTCTCTGCACATCAATCTATTTTTTTCATAGCACCCATCACTATCTAAAATTACTTGTTTATTTCTTTGCTTGTTTTTTCCTATCTCCTTCACTGGAATCTAAGCTCCATGAGGGCAGGAACCTTTCTGCCTTGTTCAAAGCTGTATCCCCAAAGGCTAGAATTGTGCCAGTCTATAGTGGGTACTTAAAAAGTGCTAATTTTCCCTTTGCCACGCCATTTAGAATGGATACCTTATTAGGATTAGATTCACAGTGTTACAAAGGCATTTGGAGGTCATTTAATCTTTCTGCCTACCCAGAACAAGAATCTATTCTGTAACATCCCTCATGTCCTCGCTGAGTGCATTTTTCTGATGCCAGGAGGCTCATCTCACCTGGGGCTACCTGAGCCATTGTTGGATAGCTCTTGTTATTGAAAAGATCTTTCTTCTAATGGCTTGAAACCCATTGTTGTTACATTCACCACGGATTCTAATACTGCTCTATAGAACTAAAAAAAACAGGTCAATTTCTACATAATTGCTCTTCCAATATGTTTACACACACACAAACACATGCACATTTATTTTCCTATTAGAATGAAACATTACTGACAATGTTCGTTCACTCTTCTAGGGACATCAGAAAGAAACAATCCTTGCTTTCATGTCCACGTAGTCAAATGGGAGAGACAGATAATTAAACACATTATGTTCATAACATGTGTTAAGTACAGTGCTCGAATAAGAAGTACAAGGTAAAACTAACAACAACAAGAAAATATGGTCCAAAAGAGAGGCGGCCCCAAGTTGTGCTGATTCAAAAACAGATGTACAAAGTAACACCCTCCTGTCTCCCACAGGATCTGCATTACTTAGAAACACCTCTGAAATTGGAACTGCGGATTTCTTCTGGATGTGATCATACATTGACTCTGGCTCAGAGTAGCACAGGGCAAAAAGCGAGCCTACCAAATAGAGAAGGGTACATTGGGTATACATTATAAATGACGTTAGACCTTACTATCTGCTAGAATTTCATTGTGTTCTAATTTTTGTGTGGTGTCATACTCTGTGGCTTCACAAAAAAAGTAGATTGACTAAATCTGGTTTCATATTTTTCGTAATAAAATCGTGTGGTTTCTAGACCTTGCTTACTTCTGATACGTACATCTGGTTTCCTATTGCAAAGGCTTCCTCTATAAACATTTAGATTATTAATCAAATGAATAGCTTATTGTACTAAATAATGCTTACCATCAGCTCATATCATGCCAAGTCATTGATCAAAAAATTGTGAATACATATAGGTAGACTTTACATGTAGGTAGATACATATAGGTAGACTTTATCCATTTGCAGGAGGAAAATTAACTGCAGGTATTTTTCCCCCAAAATTTATTACACATTTTCAATCTCACTGAATTTGGTTTCAAACGTGTGTACCTCTTGTCACTCATACTGACACATGTCATTCTCTTTGATATTCCAATTCTCTCAAAACAAACTCATGCTCTTTCACACAATTTTCCTCTTTTTTTCCCTCTCTGTTTATGAACTTAGTCTCATCCTTGTTACGGGATCCAAGTGGTCCTGGAATTATATGGAAAGAGTGACTTCTTTCACTGTGAGGTACTTACAGCTCTGGTCATTGCACAGATTTTAGGCATAGTTACAAAACAGCAAAGGTAATATATAAAAGGAAAAGAAAACTGGGGTGATGGATACAAGAAAAGCAAGCTACCCGTAAAGGCCTTTAGTAGATTGTATTGTGGTAGATTGTATTTTCCAAAGATGGCCACCACAATATCTCCCAATCCACTAACTCTTCTCAAACCTTGCCACTTCCCCCATCAAGAGGATGTTTAATGCACAACTTTCAAAGCAGTGTAGGCTGAGTTGCATAATTCTCTGTTCATCTAGAAGGGTCCTCCAGGTGGTACACCTGCTAGTTAACTATATAGTATTGATATTATATTATGGCAGTGTCTATACTTATGTTTTTTGTTATTGTTGTTTTTAGTAGACAATGGGGATTGAACCCGGGACCTTTTACATGGGAAGCAGGTACTCCACCAACTGAGCTACACTCACTCCCCATGCTTAGGTTTTTAACACGTTTTGTTAAATATCATTGCACTTTAAAATAGGCATCACATTAGTATAATCCCTTAAAAATCAGCATCCATCTTTCATTAAATCTAGCAAGAGATTTTATTATAATGTCACATAATGGCAAATAGTCAAATGGAGGCTTTTAGAGTCTTTTTAAGTGTACAACTTAAAAAATTCCTGATACAAAACAGAACGCGTCTTTTAGGATCATTTCAGCAGCAACTAACAGAAACCCCTAAATCAAATTGGCTTAAACAAACAGGAATGTAATGATCTCAAGAAATCCAGAGCTCAGGAATCCGCAAAGATGGCTTGGGCTCTTTCTGTCTCTTTGGTCTGCCTCATCCTTACAGTTGTGGCAGAACTGCTGCAGCAGATCTAGGCAACACATCCCAATGAGCAGCATCCAGAAAGGACTGTCTCTTCCAGTGAATTCTTACTTGTAACGAGAAGCGTCAGCATTCAACATTCATTAATTCAGCAGCAAGTATTTGTTGAACACCTGCTAAGTGCCAGGCAGTATTCCAGCTACTTGAACTGCAGCTATGAGAAAAACAGTAGACTCCCCCTTATATCTCACTGGACATAAATGGGTCACATGGCCAATGTGGAAAGAGAAATGGGACCACAATATTTGATTGAGATCAATCCAAAAAATTCCAGGGAAATGGATCCTTCTCTCCTGATTCATATGGGGAAGGGGCAGACACTTGAATAAATTGGGGATCTTTCAGCAAGGATTCCATGGGGAAAGGATATTCAGTAGGCAAACAACAGAGTCTGCAAACAAAATTTATAAGAATATGTTGTTATTCAATTTGTGAAGACTATGTAATAATGTAGAAATGCTTTGATATGTAATGCTAAGTTTAAGTAATTGGGATTTTTAAAAATGTATGTACAATATGATCACAACTATATTTTTTAAAATCTTAGTCTATCTAAAAGGAGCAAATAGTAATACTAAAATATTAATAATATATTGTCTGTAGTTTGAACAATAGAACTATTTTTGTGTTTGTATTTTCTATTTATGTTTCCATTTGTTCCTTAATTTTTAAAATGAGCCTGTTCTTCTTTAAATAGTCCTTTGAATAAAAAATAATTTCTTATCAACTGTGTTCAGCTACATTATCTACTGCCTAATCCAAATCAAATAAAACAAATTTATGAAGCCTGAAGTTCCCCAGTCTCAGATCATAGCAATGACATCTCTCTTTTTTTTCAGTACATCCAGCTCAACCAAGAGACAAGCAAGTTTAAATAAAGAACTCCTCTGCCAAGAATCTCTAGCTCAATAATCAGCAATATTTTCTTTTTTAGAGCTCTCATATTTATCATTGATTAAGATGATTATAAATTCATTAAATACATATTCTCACAACTATACTTGGTTTTGATTAATGGCAATATATCTCATGCTCAAATTAAATGATTTACAAGGAATTAAGGTTTACAGTATAAAGAGAAATAAAAACATTTTGTCTGAGCATCTATATTATGATATGCCTGATACCTGCTAATATCAAGCCTAAAAATAATTTGTGTTTAGTTGGTTTCTTCTTCCATTACTCTTTGGTTCTAATTGTCGTGGAGACTCATGTTGGAGGAGCTAGTTATGACCACAAAGGTAATTGGGAGGCATACATTCTCTTGGGAAGAAAAAACTATGAGGATGAAAGGCAGCAAGGTTACTTTCTACCACTAGAGTCAGGATAATTCACAACATACACCCAGTGAGAAGTGTTTGCAAGCTAAAAAAAAAATGTATATCACACTTTCTCAGTTGCATTAACACACCTATACTCATGAGCAGGACTCAACCAAAGACTTTTAAAAGGTAGTTACAGAAGATGAAACATTCAGGCATTTGATTTTTAAAAGTGCCTTTACTGATGAACCTGCAGAGAGCAAAATCTCATGCCAAGTACAAATTGATCATCACGTGCATGTGTCTAGATGTAGAAATGTGTTGGCTGTTGACCTCTCAAAACTGTTTGCAGGAACACCATGAGTACTGCTTTGCCTATCAGTTTGACACCAAAACAGCTCAGAGCTGATAGGATTCTTCATCAATCACCTTGATCACAATGGCTGTATGGACAGGGGATTTAAGAGAGCTGATCTGCTCTGTCACTCTGGGCTATGTGAAGAATATTGTTCTTTTTTTCTTTCTTACTTTTCTTTAGGCCACCTCATCCATCAACCAAACTACACAACAATTGAGACCTAAAACTGAAAAAAAAAAAAAAAAAGCACATATAATGGTACTTGATTAAATGATTGGGCACTGCTAAACCCACAAGGAATCGGACTAGTCTTTCAGTTTGATTTAAAGAATTAGTTCGCCAGTTGTTAAATACTCATGTAAACAAATGGGTATTATGTATCATGTAGCTGTAGTCTCTGGAATAGACAGAGATCTTAAATACCCAGTGTAACAGGATACATTTTCAAAATTAAAACCAAGACTTTGAAAGTTTTGAATAAATATCCTGAATGAATCAGAAAAGAAAAGGTGAATATAGAAAATAATTTTCCTAAGTTAAGGTTTAAAATGCAGCCCAGACGCAGGAATTTGTAGCCTTTAGGCCCAAGATAATGCACGAGAAGTGAATGAGATGTGTCTGTCCGAGATGTGGCAATGCAGCCCGAGAAACACAAATAGCACAGCTTCAGTAGTCCCGAGGAACAACCGGTGAGGCTCGGAAGGCTCTGACACCTTGGAGGTCACATCTCCATCTGAATTTAAAGGTGCCTTATTTTGTCTTTTACATCCGTGAATATGATTAAACTCCTGCTGTTGTGCTAAATTTCCAAGATTGTAAAAAGTCAAGGGAATTAAAAAGGTCACTGCAGTATTTCATTTCACTAGCAAATCTGTGGAATAATGTTATAGGAGGACACAGGAAATTGCTTGAAAAGAGAACCTGTATCCAAACTCTGGAAAACCTGAGGGCTCATAGGTGGGATACGGAATACCCTATCAAGTGTGTAGGTAAAGTTGGGGTTCCATTTTAATAGCGCAGAAAGATAGCTACTGCTCACTGAGAAGCTCTGCCAAGTGTTAGCTGCAAACTCCAAGTCTTTCTGTGAACACCCGAAGTTATTTCAAAAATGTTAACTCTAGACCTTAGAATCAAAAATAATTAAACATAAACCTTCTTGTTTTAGTATAATACCACTTGTTTATGCAACTAGAAGTAAAGTTTTAGATGTAAATATGAAATTAAGAAAAAGTGAGCTCAGCAAAGATGTCCATGAATGACTGACTCTGCATTCATTTAGGACAAAATGTACAACACTTCATAAAAATATATAAGATGGAAAAATATTCATGTAGGCTTATAATAAAAATAATTCATGCATACTTTGAGTTCTCATAACTCTCATTAGCAATATGATATTTTGAAATTCAAGTTATTTTAAGGACATCCAGTAAGCAGATCCATCCAGAAAGATTGCCTAAAGTTTATCCTAATTTAGTGCTCACACAACATGAAATATCAACACAAAATATTTTCAAAATAAGTTAATATCCATGATGTTTGATTAGACAAAATGTAAAGATCTTATAAATCTTTAATATTTTTGAATTTTGCATGGAATTTTTCAGGTTTTCCCAGGGTCAATGGTATGTTTTATTAGTAGTCAAACATTTATTGAAAACTTAAAATGTGTCAGACTAGTGCTTTGTATGTATCATCTTATTTATTCTTCTCAAAAATCCTATGGAATAATATTATCCCCATTTTACAGTTAAGAAACTGAGATATAGAGAAGCTAAGCTACTTGGAAGAGATACATGGTAGAGGTGGTTCTTAACTGGTGTACCTATCTATAAAGACACAGTTCAAATCACAGACCATAAAGTACTTCACACAGTAAGTTTGGCGTACCAATAACACTGTTATGAAAATATTTGATGGCATGCAGGTGAACAATTTTTTTGGAAACGTTTTAAAAATCCTTGAATTAATCATAACATCAAGTATTTGACTATTAAAGAATATATAGTAATTGTACTATTTAATATGGCTTTGGTGAGCTAAGAGTTTACATTAGAGTTGCAAGACTGGATTCAACAATTTTCCTAGAACAGTCTTTTATAATCTAAATAATGCAAAGGTCTGGGAAATGCCTGTTTATGAATTCCAAAAATAGATATTGGATTGTGTTTGTAAACTGGTCTGTTCCTCCAGGCATATTAGATTGTATAAAATTCAGAGGTTTCACTTTTACTTGATTAAATTATGATGAGGGTTTTGATTTGGCCATGTCAGTAGGACATTGAGTCCCCATCCACCAAGGGGACTCACAGAGAAAACAGCATGGCAGAGGAGAGAGTTTGAGTTTTGATGCTGGAGTCCTGGGAAGTAAACACACAAGAGAAGAACACAGAGGAATAGAGATGCTTCCATAGACATGGGAGAGGCCCTGGGAAGAAAGAGAGCCTGATAGTCTACAGCTAACCTTGTAGAAAAGAACAGAACAGCTGAATCCAGAAAGAAACAAGCCCCGGGAGGGAGATGAGACTTATCCCAGACTACAACTGAGATTGAAAGAACCTGGAACCATGGAATCTTAGGAGGAAGAGGAAGGCTGAACCCTCATAGAGACCTGCAGCCATTTTGCTCCAACACATGGCAACAGACTTTGGTGAGGGAGGTAACTTATGCTTTATGGCTTTGTGACTGACTGTAAACTTCTACCCCAAATAAATACCCTTTTAAAAGTGAACAGATTTCTAGTATTTTGCATCAGCACCCCTTTGGCTGCCTAGTACAGTCACCAAAAGTATTAATATATATTCATTGAATAAGACACTATATGAAATTATATGGAAAGGGAGTTGGTTACAGTTCTTCCCTTAAAGAGCTTACAAACCAATAGACCAACCTCATGCACAATAATACATATGATGAAACCAAGGTGAATTGAGTACTGCTATAATTGTGTGCAACACAAAATATACATTCCTTATAGACACAGCCCTTGATATTGTACCTCACAGAACCACAGGAAGTTCAATCTGCCTGTTTCCTTTTGGAGGATTGTCTCAATGTAGAGGTGTCACAATAACTCCCTGATCCTTGGAATCCTTGGCTTCCAGGACACCACTCTCCTGGTTCTTTCTCTACTTCACTAGTAGTTCATTCTCAGCCTGCTTTGTTGGATTCTTCCTCAACCCCCTGACCTCTTCAAGTTGGAACCCCCTGAATTGTCCCAAGACCTCTTTTCTTTTCTTTCTATGTTTCCTTTCTTGTTATTATCTTCTAGTCCATTGACTTTAAATGCTGTCTTTAATTTTTTTTTTTTTAATTTTAGAGAAACTTTAGAGTACATAAATATTATATAGAAAATATAGGGGATTCCCATATGCCTCACTCCCTCCTCCTCCCACACTTTCCCACTTTAACAACATCTTTCATTAGTATGGTACATTTGTTACAATTGATGAACACATATTGAAGCATTGCCACTAACTGTGGATTACAGTTTATATTATAGTTTATACTTTGTCCCATGCAATTTTGTAGGTAATGAAAAAATATATAATGGCTTGTATCCATCATTGCAACATCATGCAGGACAATTCCAATGTCCTAAAAAATGCCCTCTTATTTTACCTATTTTTCACTCTCCCTCCCCTCAGAATCTCTGGTGGCCACTGCTTTTATATCAGTGATACAAGTTCTTCCATTGCTAGAATCACAATAAGTCTATAGTAGAATAATAGTAAGTCTACTTTAGTCCATTGTTCACCCCCCAATCCTGAGGATTTGGGGATGGTGATGCCCACTCTGCCACTGATTGAGAGGGGGCTTAGATCCCACAGGGAAGATGGAAGGAACTATCTTGCTTGCAGTTAGAGAATCTCTCTGTTCCTTGGGATGGGCATTGTCCAGTGAACTGGAGTGTAGGTATTGCAACTCTTCTGTGATTCAGGGTCCAACTGGTACATGGATGGACAAAAGATTTAAGTCTCTTGGACATACACCTATCAAGTATAGTACTAACTATAGGTTCTAATAGAAGGGGCAGAAGAGCCATGTGTAAGGAAAAAAACAAATGAGTCCAACTCTCTCACACTGGGGAGCATAAATACCAAGGTAAGGCCCATTGGCAAGGCACCAAAATCCTGAGCTGTGCCCTGCCTATGGTGTCTGGAAGTCTCTAGAGGCCTCAGGAGCCCTGCTATTTGAGGCACT
The DNA here is from genome assembly GCA_029593785.1 of Cabassous unicinctus. NCBI lineage: Eukaryota > Metazoa > Chordata > Mammalia > Cingulata > Chlamyphoridae > Cabassous > Cabassous unicinctus. Next base: position 23,561 of record JAQZBX010011994.1, read on the forward strand.
ATTTACGGTGGCAGTTGATGAGATCCTGCTGAGACATACATAAGCATAACCTCTGGAATGACCTCCTGACTCACTTTGAAATCTCTTAGCCATAAAAACTCATTTGCATTTACCATTTCCTCCTTATGGTCAAGGTCTTTTTCCAGGTGCATTGCAATTTGGCATTTGGTAATAATCCCTCGGTGCCAGGGAGGCTCATCCCCAGTAGTCATGTCCCATACCACTGGGGAACATAGTGCATTTATATGCTGAGTTTGGCTTTGAGAGAAGCCACATTTGAGCAAGAAGGAGGCTTTCAGGAGGTAACTCATAGGCAGTATATAATACTAAACTAAGTTTCAATTTCAAAAGAAAAGATTCATAAGTATAATCATCAATATTAAGGGCTCAGTGCAATGGTCTGTCCTCCTTCACTAGGCACTGCCCCTGTACTCAGGGGATTCTTGCTGTTCCATTAGAGAATGTGGCATAACTCCCCTGGATGGGAATTCGATATTCTTTCAGTTACTGTGTGGATCTCCACCCACCATGACAATGCCCCATGAATGCTTGAACATATTCATATGCCTTAGAGGCATGCCCCAGATGACCCCCTTCCCATGTATTCCTCCATCACCAACACCCCACACCAATGATCCTCCTCTTAAATGCTATATTTTTATGATCTTCTTTCCAGTCCAGATTTCTTCCCCAAACTCCAGATTCTTATACACCACTGACCAAGTGACATGTCCACTCGCAAGCTTAACAGGCAATTCAAACTTAATATGCACAAAATAGAAATACCATTCTTTCCCCTAAATCCAGCCTCTCTAATAAATCCTTCTCAACTCAGGTCATTGTGACACCGCCCTTCCAGTTACTCATGCCAAAGCCCTTCTTGTCCTCTCACACCCCACCTCCAATCCATCTGAAAATCAGTTGGCTCTATGATAACTTGACCATTGCAAGTCCTGTCTATCAAGCTACCATCATTTCTTGCCTGGATTCTTGCAACAGCTGTTAACATGTCTTCTTGATTCCTCCCTTGCCTCCCTTCAGTCTATTCCCAACAGGGCAGCCAGAATGATCCTTTTAAACTGTAAGTTAGATCATTTTACACCTTTGTTTAAAATTCTCCAGGGCATTCCCATTTCACTCAGAGTGGATGACAGTCTTCACAGTAGCCTGTAAATCCCTGCAAGGCCTGAGCCTTCCCCATCCCCCTGGCCTCTCTTATACCTCCTATAACTCTCTACACTTTACCCTGGCCAGCCTTACCCTCCCTGTTGTTCCATGAATGTGTTAGGTACCCTCCATCTTCAGGGGTTTTCATATGCTGTTCCTTCTGCTTGGACTATTTTTCCCCAGAATAAGGCGTGGCTCACCTCCTCCCCACTCCACACCTTTTCAGGTCTTGACTTAACATCATCTATTCAGTGAGGCCTTTGGTGATCTTCCTACTTAAATTTGCACATAAGCACACCCCACCCCCTTCAGCGTTTTAGTTTTCTCCATAATACTCATGACTATCCAACACTTTTTAGTTTCCTTATTTATTTTATTTATGTCTATCTCCCCCAAATGGGCAGGATTTTGTTATTTTTGTTTTGTTAGCTGTTGTATGCCTGGTACATGGTAGCATTCATTATATATGGTGGATTAATTTATCATTTATTTATTCATGATCTAAGTTTATCAACAAGATCAATTGTTGATTGGGTCAGCAACTATTCAATATATAAAACAAGATGAACATGAAACATTAAACTAATTATCCATTTTTTCCTCTATGCTATCTGGTGACCTATGGACTACATAAATAAACATGAACTATTGTTTGACAAAACTGACAGATAATTTTACAGTTATATAAAAAAAGAATCAGAACAAGGTGTTGTCCCTGGTTTACCTAAGGTGAGACCCTGAGACAAGGACTTGGGTGCAGGTAGTCTATGTAGGAAGTGATCCTGGGAAGCTCAAGTGAGGCAGCAAGAAGAACAAGTCAGGATAAGTGGAAAAGCCAATCAAGGACTCAACATTAGCAAGCATTGTGGGAAATTGGGGCTTAATCTCACTGGGGACCCTCTGAAGAATCTTGAGGAAGGTGCCTCAGAATTGTGGAAAGCTGGGGCATTTATCCACAGACACCTGTCTACCATAATTGACAAGTTTCCCGGGGGGTGAGAACTCTTCCACACTTCTAAGCTGTACCTGTGCACATACTGAGCAGACTTTGAAGAAAATACTAAGGCAGAAAAATTGAGAGTGCCTGCAATAGAAATACTCTCAGTGTGCATAGAATGGTACACCTCACTTGCTGTGAAATCAGAAGAAGACAAAGAGGTGCAACCAGAAGCATGTGGGCTCTTGGAATTATTTTTCGAATCCACCCATTCCCTCACCTTTTCCTTCCTTCGACTTCAATTTCAATTTTAATTTCAGAGAAAGTAGATTTGTCCAAAGGCTTAGAGTAGAATATGTACAGTCAACTAAACTATCCAGGAGTTTAGACGATAATTTTGACCTTATTTTCCTGCCACTTAACCAACTGACTTAACTAGTATGTGGCTATAGGGATTTTCGGGAGAGACAGCTTTATTGAGGTATAATTGACATAGAATGAAGTGTACATATTTAGTGTATAAACTTTGATACATTTTGACATATTATATACCTTGGGAATCATCACTACAATCAAGACAATGAACATAACCATCACTTTGTTTCCTTATTGTTTTTAGACACTGTAATGAATTACTTTCCATTGTTCTTATTTTTATAAAGAGTATGATTAGGCAGATGAAATAGTTAACTTCCTTTTCCAGTACTGCTGCATTTCATTTCCAACTATGTATGAATGAAAAAGGTCATGTGAACTTTGGCGTCACATAGACCTGGTTTGAATATTTGTTCTGTCTCCCAATTACTGGTTGTGGGGCCTTGGCCGGCCCCTTAAATATGCCTCATTTCTGTGTCTGTAAAGCTTGGTTACTAAGCCTATATCAGGATATTGTAGGGATTATAAATGAAAGTCAAGCACTTAGAAACATATCCAGCACACAGTAGATGCTCAATAAATGGTTTTATTTTTCTATCTCACTATTATTATAAGGTTTGAAATATTTTTTACTGGGTAGTTATTCAACTTAAATCTAAATGTGTAAAGCTTTGAGCTCTTTAAGGAGAGAAAGCTGCTTCAAAATTCCAATAATAGAATATTGAAGTCTTATAATAATTCTCCCCTTTCCTCGCTTTTTCCTTTGCAGGCACCTAGCTAGTGACTTATACAACCAAGTGGTAAATTCTGTTCTCACAATGCTATTGTCAGGGCCCAAGGATACTGTTACAACCTTTCCTTATTAGAATACAAGTCACACAACTTGTATTAGCATAAGTTCTGAAAACATGATTTGACTCATAGTTTTATTTGTTTCTTTATGGTGGTATTTTTGTACATAAAGCAGTGAGATATATATATGGCAGGTACCAAACTTGGTATCAGACTTAACTGGGAAGCTTTTAAAAATAACAAGCTGGGATCCAGCAATCAGTATTTCTAAGAAGTTCACCTCAGAGGATCCAGATGCCCTAGAAAATGGGAGTAACAGCATTTCAAAAGCATCACACTAGTTAGGTTATAGTCGCAGAGAAAGCCCGTGGAATACTAGAATATGCACAAAGCCTGTTTTTTTGTTTGTTTGTTTGTTTGTTTAATATGAATGAGAATGGCGGATCTTTCTGCAACATGCAAATGGAAAAGTGATGTTTAAGCAAAACTTTTGACTGTGTGGCCTAAATAGCCAGCCTCATCTGCCCTTATGCTGGCAGTTTCCAGATCCGTGGACTCGGGTGCTGTTACTGGAAAAGCACAAACTCTGCTAGCAAAAAGAGTTAATTTCCTTTTTTTACATTTTGGGCTCCTGTTAACGCTAATATAATAGTGAGACCTAGCTTTGTTTAATATTAACAGATGAACTTTCTAACTTTTTCAATTTGAACTGTAAGTAATCAAGAATTTAGCGGTAATCTGCAGTGTTTACTCAATCCATTTTGATGCCTAGCTAACCCACATCTCATGCAGGTCTAATGAGAGCCAAGAAGCTCCTTATACCACATAACCTGATTGTTTCTACCATAAACATGCATTGGATAAAGATGGAAAAGAACCGTTTGACATTAAATCCATCAAACTCAAACACCTCAGAAAGAAGATATATGTTGGTAACTAATGACTTTCAGATTGCAGTATAAGTTCTTTCAGACTCAAATAACCATCTAATGAGAGTTAACTGGATTTTTAGATGAATTTTTTCATGCGATAGAGAAACCCAGAGCAAAGTTAAGTCCTGTGGAAAGCAGGAAATGGTGTATAACCTCAAATTGTCTTTTAAGTTGGCCTCCCTATATGAATAAATATTGTTGAGGACAGGAGCCCATTCATATTTGTAGCCCAAACACCTAGCATACGCTTAACACATACTATGTGCTCAATAAATATTTCTTGAATTAATTAATTCATTACTGACAATTTATTGAAGTGAATCTTAATCTTATAATCAAACTTATGCATGTATTACATACTCTAAAAGAGATCTCATAAATAATGCATCAAACTTACCTTTGATGATTTTCTGCCTTCAGTCTTATCCCCTGCAAATAGTCCTCAATATTATTACCAGAGAAATCTTTCTAAAACTCAAATTTAATCAATGATCCTCCTTAAGTCCTTCAAAACTATGGTTCCTGAGGTAAAATAAAAACTCCTTGGCCTGAAAATGCCAGGCTGACATAATGTGGCACTTTCCTGTACCTCCAATCACATCTCTGTTCTCTTACCTCCTGGTAGAGTCCCAGGAAACTGCTTACCTTCTCAGGTTCTCCTGGGCCTCCTGGCCTTATCAGCTCTGCTTTCTCTCCTCCCATTTCACCTGAAGCTGCTTCCTAGTCCTTCAAGGCTCAGCACAAGTACCTCTGTCTCCCTGAGGTTTGCCGTACTTGCACTTGCCCAAGTTCTAGGCCATCCTATGTGCTCACTCTCGGTGAAGATCACACAGGTCCCTCTCTCCCCACGAGAAAATGCACTCCAGCAGCGCAGAAATGGTGTCTTTTATTTTTGTCCCCAGTCACTACCACAGGGTCAGGTACTTAAGAAAAATTTCACAAAAACTTCACTTCTTGGGGGTTTATTATGTGGTATGGTAGTTTGGGTCTTTCGTGGACCCCAAAAAATCCTGTTCTTAAAACTAATCTATTCCTGTGCATGTGAACCCGTTGTAGGCAGGAACTTTTGATTAAATTATTTCAGTTAAGGGCCTTAGATTATATTGCATGACCCAGGGTGGGTCTTAATCTTCTTACTAGAGTCCTTTATAGACAGAGGAATCAAACCCCACATAGATGGAGTACTCTAGGGAGATTAATGAGTTGGAGGACAGCTGGAGGATAATATTGGGACTATATAACAATGATTTTAGCAGTAGATGAGGATTGTGGTTAATATAAATACAGGAATGTTCTCCTACTACAAGATGTTAGGAATGTGGTGATACATTGGAAAAATATAACTAATGTAATTACATAATTGTGTAATTATGCAAGCCTATAGTTAACAACAACATTGCAATGTTATTGTAGCAACAGCAAGGTTGGAACTAAAAAAAGAATATGGGGTTTGGTTTAGTGAGCTATGATATGATTAAGCATTTTCCCTCTTCTTCATTTTATTCATTAGTAAGGTGACTTTGGCTATGCCATTGAACTAATCTGCGTTCATCTGTGTACCTTTCTGAACACTAGAGGAATGAGTGAGTTAGCAGTTGGAATTAGATGAGATAAAATTGTCTAGACAGAACTTTTTAGGAGTAATACTTTCATAACTTGGTGAACTGCCTTTTTCTTTAAAAAAATTTTTTTTTTGGATTTGAAATAAAGTTATGTTTTTAAAAGCCACATACACAGAAAAAAGCTGCAGGGACAGCGAGGAACCCAGAAGCTGAGAGAAGGTCCCTGGGAGCCAGAAGCTGCAACAGAACACAGTAGCTGAGAGGAAGCCACTTGAGCCAGAGACTGAAAGCAACTAGACCCTGAGGAGAGGGGAGAGAAGAGGTGCCACCATGTGCCTGATCACCCACAGCTGCAGCTTGGGGAGAAAGAATCTCCTGAGGATGCCTTGATTTGGACACTTTCACAGCTTCAGAATTGTAAGCTTTTAACCTAAAAAATCCCCATTGTAAAAGCCAATCCATTTCTGGAATATTGCTCCCAGCAGTTTTTAGCAAATTAAAATAGCAGGCAACGTGTGTCAGTTGCTTTTCTCATGGATCAGCTCATTTAATCCTTACAACAGTAACCCTGAGAGTGGATATAATAATTATCCCCACTTTACAGGTGAGAAAACAGAGGCATAGACAGAAACACATAGCTAGCACCATGCACAGAGACACATAGCTAGCAATGCAGGGAATATGGTATTTTTTTTTTTCTCTCTGAAGCATCACTAAAGTACAAGGGCAAAGCAAGTCTAGAGTTTGGCAAGAAAGGGTAGGCATTTGAAAATAATTATGATTTGAACCAAAGACTTCAGTGAGCTACAGCAAGTTATATAGGACAGAGTCCAACATTGAAATTCTGGCTCTGATATGCACAGATATCAAATTCTATTAGATTTTATTCAAATCTTTTAACCTCTCTCTGTCTCAGTTCCTTCATATGGAAAATGAGGGGGGAAAGTACTAAATATTTCTTGAATGCCTACTGTGCTCCAGGCCATGCACTGTGCTAGACTCTATGCATAAATTTAGTTGAATCCTCAGAATAACTTTAAGATATAAATAATAATAACAATCCCATTTTGGAAATGAAAAAAGCTGCCCCAGACAGATTGACATATCCAGAAACCCTCATATATTAAGGTCCTGGACATAGATATGAAAAAAATGACAACTGGGAAGCTTTTCTAAAGAAACCAAACTTATTCAGGCAGTTTTTTTTGTTTTAAGCAAATCAGAAGTTATCTCTGATTTTAGCTTATTGGGTGAATCTAGAGAAGATACAGAATAATTTTCATACTCAAATCAAAAGTTTTAATAAAAGACATCAAAATAACATTGTTTTAATAATGATGATTCTTATTGTTCATTCTTTAGCCTTTGTATGCCTTTGACCTGAGTTAAACTTCTGCTCTCCCTTTACTGACCCAATGTTCAGATTTGTGAATTTATCATTGTCTTTGTTAAACTATAACCAAGTTCCCATAGTGATCTATGCATCATATGGAAATCCCTCCTGGGTATGGCTAGTAACTGATTTAACTTGCAGATGCAAGATAGCAGTGTTTTGTTATTTTGGGTTTTTTTTTAACCATGCTTGCCTGTTACTACAGGATATCTCTAGCCTGTGATCAACGTGTATAAAATCTTTCAATATTGTTTCTGAACCTTTTCAAAAATTAGCATGTGTGCCCCAGAAAGACAGCTTAGAAATGCAGACATTTGGGCTTCTGGAAAAGTGATCTCTTCTCCAATTATAGCCTGAGAATGTTGGATTTACTAGTGTGCTGACGATGTGCTTAAGGGTTTGGATTGCTCTTGGAAGCTGCTGAATAAATTACCATCAAGTAATTTATTTCCTTACAAAAAATGCCCTTATCCAAGGTCTATTCTTTGATCCTCATCACAAGTGTATGAATAGGGGAGTGGATGTAGCTCAGGTGATTGAGCGCCTGCTTCCCATGTTCGAAGATCTGGGTTCAATCCCTGGAGTTCCAAAAAACAAAACACAACAAACAGAAAAAACCAGCGGAGCTGATGTGGCTCAGTGGTTGAGCACCGGCTTCCCACATATGAGGTCCAGGGTTCAATTCTCAGCCCCAGTACCTCAAAAAAAAAAAAAAAAAAAAATTATGGACAAATGGGAAAGCATTGTAACTCACACATTCTTAAGGTAAGGGTATACCAAGTTGGAGAAACATACTCAAAGCTCTGGCACGTCTCTCGGAACTCTAAAAACTGAAGGAAATGAAACTATGCAGGCTTCTAGGTGTGCATGTCCTTATACACTCCAAATCCTATATTTCTACTACTCCAATGTTTTGCGGCTCAGAAAAACAAAACACAGACCTAAGAGGCTGTGAGCATTTCCACTGATGTGAGGCGGATGGATGGTGGAGACTGTCAGGTTAGCATTCTGATTTGGGGCAGAGAGATGAACATTAATATTAAAGTCCCTAAAGTCCTTCCTAAATTTTTACAACATGGATATAGAGAACTAGATTTACAGACTTTGTATGTAAAACCTGGTTACTAAGTGGTGTGCTTGCCTTTCCTTAGTAGTTGCGTGAGCTCCCCTTATTACGTAGAAGCTGGAAACCCTCCAGCTCCCCCCCCTCGCCCATTCCCTCCCTGTGTGTGGTTAGCAGATTCAACATTTGTGATTAATGAGAGTCAACCAAATAATAAAACCAAAGCATTCGCCCTAAGGGATTAGGCTATTCATTTGAATTATCTGTCGACAGCTAGGACAAGCTATTGGAGGGGGAGAAAAACCTACATTTTGAAAAGAGTTGTAGAAAATATTTTATATTCTTCTACTGAACAATAATGGGTATCTCGTGGGGAAAAGTATGCTCAAGTTTATCGACTTTATCTTGGAAAAGAAAATTTCATTCTTCCACAAAGTAAAACAGTAGATAGAAGAAAGTAGAAACCTAAGAGCAATCATTAGAAATGTTTATAGACATAACTAAAGCCTTATCTAAAGTTCATCCTGTTAAAGGACATGTTTTATGTTGTACAATTCCTCTTAGAATATCAATCTAATAAGCACCAAATGAGGCTGAAGACAATGCTGTTATAAAAAATGGAGAAAAATGATTAAAATATGATAATTATACTGACAGCTTATATGCTCAATCTAATCAACCAAGCTTCCAATTTGTCATAATGTACACTCACTCATACATTATTGCTTAATTATAGCAACACTTCTATTTGGAGAGGTTGTCAATCATGTGAATACCCATCATTTTTCTTTTTCTTTTTTTTCCCTATGAAGGAACATATTTTAAGGTAGGACTCGAAGCCACTGTGCTATTAATTTAAACTTTGGATTCCTTTTCATGCAAAAACATAGCATTTATTTGATGTTTTTCTTTGTACATAGGTTTAGATAAGTTTAGACTATGTAATACTTTCTTTTAAGTTGGAATTGCTATGCCATATTTTAATTAATTATTGGCAGAATTTGTTAATTTTATGGTTGTTAATATCTCAGTGTGCTTGCCCTAAAAGATAAAAGAAGTAGCTTTTTAAAGAAAGACAAAATTTGACATTTCCCCATTTGCCTGTGGTCCATATGGATTAAAGAGGGTGGAAAAAGTGTAGTGAGGTGGAGTGAAAATTAGATAACTCCTTAAAAAACAAATGAAAGCTTATGGAAATAGACTTTTCCAAAAGCAAATATTAGTTTTCTTACCTTTTACTGCATCTCTTCTGACTCCATAATTCTTTCTATTAGAAAAAAGAAGTCAGATGCATTGTTAAAATAATCATATAAGTGCATCTGCCAGGGTCACTTACTAAGAGTTTAGTAACTAAGTTTACTGTAGCAAAAGAAGTAATAAATTGAAACAACTATCCATAGTATTCAGAAGACTGAATTTCTGTATAAAAGAAAGCCCAATTATTTTGAACATATTATTAACTGTATAGAATATATATATTCTACATTACATATATAGTCTATATTCTCTCTCTGTATATATATATATTCTATATTCTAAATTTTTTACTTAGATTATAGCCATTTTGTTGAGATGGCCAGATTATTAGCTATGAGTTGAAAAAATATACTCACTGAATTTGGGCATTTTATGGTCTTTAGATATATAGATAATGGTTTCTATGACTTTTCAACCACTAGGATTAACAAGTCCATGCAAACAACTTTTTCTAGTTTGAGAGAGTTTATTTCTCCGTCATTTCTATAGCCTCTTCTGTAAGTATAAGTTAACAAAGTAAGCCTCCATTCTTCCTTAAAAGCCAGTTTTGTGAAGATGAGATACTTTGATACATACAATTGTAAAGGTGAAATTTGGGCCTTCAGTCAGTGGCACCTCATTTCTATCACTTTCACGAATTATTTCTTAAACAATTTATGTCAAATGTTTCATTCTTTAAGGTCTTACATATAATAAAAGCTGCATCCAAGGACCTAAAGGCATCTAGCACACACAGCACTATTTTCAAGGAAATTATTTAAAAATTCATTATAAGAGTTAAAATATAAAAAAAATCTACAATCATAATCTATGCATTTAACCAGGGTGCCCCAAAATACATGAAGCAAACTCTGGCAAAACTGAAGGGAGAAATAGACATCACTACAATATTCAACACACCACTCACATTATTAGATAGAACAGCTAGACAGAAGATCAACAAGGAAACAGAGAACTTGAACAATATGATAAACGAGTTAGATCTAACCGACATATAAAGAATGTTGTATCCAAACTCAGCTGGTTACATATTCTTCTCAAGTGTCCATGGATCTTTCTCCAGGATAGATCACATGTTAGGGCACAATGTACCTCTCAATAAATATAAAAAGATTGAAATTATACAAAGCACCTTCTCAAATCATAATGGAATGAAACTGGAAATCAATAACCACATTAACAAACTGAAGGAAAAAAGCCACATGATCATCTCAATCAACACAGAAAAGGCATTCGACAAAATCCAGCATCTTTTCTTGATAAAAACAGTTCAAAAGATAAGAATAGAAGGAAAATTCCTCAATATGATAAAAGGTATATATAAAAAACCCACAGCCTCCATCATCCTCAAGGGGGAAAGGTTGAAAGCTTTCCCTCTAAGATCAAGAACAAGACAAGGATGCCCACTGTCACCATTGTCATTCAACATTGTACTAGAAGTTCTAGCTAGAACAATTAGACAAGAAAAAAAAATTAAAGGCATCCAAATAGGAAAAGAGGAAGTAAAACTTTCACTATTTATAGATGACATGATCCTGTATTTAGAAAATTCTGAAATGTCTACAACTAAGCTACTTGAGCTAATAAATGAGTTCAGCAAAGTGGCAGGATCAACATGCAAAAATCAGTAATGTTTTTGTACCCCAGTATTGACAATCTGAGGAGGAAATCAGGAAAAAAATTCCACTTACAATAGCAACAAAAAGACTCAAATACCTAGGAATCAATTTAACCAAAGAAGTACAGGATTTATATCCAGAAAACTACAAAACAATGCTAAAAGAAATCAATGAAGGCCTTAACAAATGGAAAGACATTCCATGTTCATGGATTGGAAGACTAAATATCGTGAAGATGCCAATCTTATCCAAACTGATTTATGCATTCAATGCAATACCAATCAAAATTCCCACAGCTTATTTTACAGAAATAGAAAAGGCAATTACCAAATTCATTTGGAAGGGAAAGTGCACCTGAATAGCCAAAAGAATTCTAAAAAAGAAGAGCGACATGGGAGCAATTTCATTGTCTGACCTTGAAACATATTACAAAGCTACAGTGCTCAAAACATCATGGTACTGGCATAAAGATAGACACATCGGTCAGTGGAATAGAATTAAGAGTCCAGAAATAAACCTTCACCTCTACAGTCAACTGATTTTTCACAAAACTACCAGGTCCATGTTAACAGGATAAAATAGTCTCTTCAACAAATGGTGCTGGGAGAACTGGATATCTATAACCAAAAGAATGAAAGAGGACCCCTATCTCACTCCCTATATAGGAATCAATCAAAATGGATCAAAGATCTAAATATAAAAGCCAGGACCATAAAACTACTAGAAGAAAATGTAAGGAAACATCTTCAAGACCTTGTGGTAGGTGGTGGTTTCTTAGACCTTACACTCAAAGCACATGCGACAAAAGAAAAAAATAGATAAATGGGACCTCCTCAAAATTAAACACTTTTGCACCTCACAGGACTTTGTCAAAAAGGTGAAAAAGCAGCCAATTCAATGGAAGAAAATATTTGGAAATTATGTGTCCAATAATGGTTTACTATCCATGATGTATAAAGAGATGTTACAACAACAATAAAAAAGACAAATGGCCCAATTAAAAAATGGGCAAAAGACTTGAATAGACATTTGTCCAAAGAAGAAATACAAATGGAAATAAAACACATGAAGAAATGCTCAACATCACTAGTAATTAGGGAAATGCAAATCAAAACTACAATGAGATATCATTTCACACCTATCAGAATGGCCACTATTAAAAAGACAGAGAACTATAAGTGTTGGAGAAGATGTGGAAAGATAGGAACACTTATTCACTGTTGGTGGGAATGCAGAATGGTACAGCCACTGTGGAGGATTGTTTGGCAGTTCCTAAAGAAGCTCAATATAGATTTGCCGCGTGACTTGCAATACCACTACTAGTTATATACCCAGAAGAACTGAGAGCAGTGACATGAATAGACATCTGCATACCTATGTTCGTAGTGGCATTATTCATGATAGCCAAAAGGTGGAAACAACCCAGATGTCTATCAACTGATGAATGGATAAACAAACTGTGTTCTATTCACATGACAAAATATTATGCAACTATAAGAAGAAATGAACGCATAAAGCATATGACAACATGGATGAACCTGCAGGACTTTATGTTGGGTGAAGCAAGCCAGAAACAAAAGGACAAATACTGTACGATTACGTTACTATGAACTAAATATATTGTGCAACATATTGTATGATTCCAATTATATAAAATGTAAATATAAATCAATTTATAAAGATGAAATTTGATTAGTGGTTATATAGGGCTAAGGGAGGCATGCTAAGGGATGTGGAGTTTTTCTTTTTGGAGTAATGAAATAAGTCTAAAATTTTTTGTGATAATGAATGCACAACATTGTGACTATATTAAAAGCCATTGATTACACACTTTATAGATAGATTGTGTGGTATGTGACTATATCTCAATAAAGCTGCTTAATAAATAAATAAATAATTGTGCAAGAATAGCCAGAAATAACAGTTATGTACAGCAGGGGAAACAGAGAGATTGAGCAGTGAAGAATTTTCTTCTTTGTCTGTTTTTTGTTTGTTATTATTATTATTATTGAAATAATGAAACTGCTCTAATAATGATTGAAGTGATGAATGCACAACTATGTGATTATACCAAATACCATTGATTGTACACTTTGGATGAATTGTACGCTTTATTAATATGTGTCAATAAAATTGATTTGTTAAAAAAAATCTGAAAGGACCATTAAAATTGAATAACATTAATTTCATATCACTTGGAGCTATATTATTGTTTGCAGTCTTTGACCAAGTTCTCCATACTGGGCTCCAATGTTTACATCATAGGTCAGGTTTCACATTCAGTTGGTTTCATTTCTTATTTAAAAAAAAAAATTACATTCTCCTAAACTAGAAACTACCTCATTGGAAATTAAAACAAGTGACTTTATCATATAGTTCTGGATATTGCCATTTCACTTGAACACACATATTCAGGAATACTCAATGTACATTATTTTTGGTGCCCTGTCAGATATTAAGCAAACATTATTTCATACTCAAAATTTGGAAGGGTAGTGTTTCAATTTGAGAGACAGCAGCCAGTAAAATCCTAAGCCTCCCTTTGGTTGCATTCAGTTCTGAAAAAGATACTTTCCTAGTTTTTTTCGGCACCAGAATGTGCTTTTTTTTTTTTTTAATTCCCCCCTCCCCCATGGCTCCCTCGTCTGTTTGCTCGTTGTTCTTGCTCATTGTCTGCTCGTTGGTTTTTGCTCATTCTTGCTCGTTGTCTGCTCGTTGTTTTTGCTTGTTGTTTGTTTGTCTTCATTAGGGGGCACCAAAAGCCGAACCCAGGACTTCCCATGTGGGTGCTCAACTGCTTGGGCCACATCTGTTCCCAGAATGTGCTTTAAAATAAGGATGACAACATGTACTGATGTCTACAACTTACTTTTCAAAAACTTAAAAAAAACAATTTGCAAGTACAGTAAAATGTTAATTGTATAACCTGGGTAATTTACACAGGTTTTTCTACTATATAATTCTTTAAAATTATTTGTATGTTTGAATTTTTAATGAAATGTTTGAAAGAATAAATTCAACCAGTATCAATTTCTCTCTGATAAATAATAAAAATCAATATTGGGAAAGAGCTAAAATCTTGGCATTTGACCAATTTACACCACTCTGTGGGATCCCTACAAAAACTAATATTTTAGCCCTAAAGTAATATCTTGTCTATTAAGATACCAAAGAGATGATGGTAATAGGCCATTTACGTGAAGAACTTTAATGATATCAGCAATGTTATGAAAAAAATTTCTTCTATCATACCACGTTTCAAAACCTCACATGGCACCTTGTCCTCCAGAGCCAGCATAAGTTTATATGGAAAAGCTGAGGTTGCTTTTATTCCTTGCTACAGAGTGATAACAATCTCATCATAGTCTCAATGTTCTCTATTTTCCTCAATTTTAAATCAAGATCAGAGAGTATATTGTTTATTTCCACCTATGCTCTGTAAATAAAGCAGTATGCAGGTTACCACTCTCCCATTTTCCTGGCAATGCCCTCCCATGTATATGGCAGTTTTAAAAATGGCCACAAATTCCTTTACAACTCTCCTTTTCAGAGGTAGGATCGAATTCCCCTCTTCTTGAACCTGGGCTGAACATAGTAATTGCCTGTAACCAAGGAAATGGGATGGAACTGGCATTGCATAACTCTGAAGGCTAGTTCAGAAACAGTCATGTAGTGCCTCCTGATTCCCTGGGGACACTCACTCTGGGAAAACCCAGATGCCTTGTCTGACTACCTCGAGACTGCCATGTTGGGGAGGCCAGGTGGTGGGCTCTGGTTGACAGTCCCAGCTGTGCCCAGCCTCAGCACCCCCACCTAGGCACCAGCATGAAACCCTCCAGAAGAGTGCTTCCCCCCAGCTGAGTTCTACTGAATCATTTTCATCAACGCGATGAGAAGCAGAAAAATTGCCCAGCTGAGACCTGCCTGAATGCCTGACTTACACAATCCATGCAATATAATAAAGTGGTGGTGGTTTCAAGCCACCTATGTTTTGGGAGAGTTCATTATGTAGCAATAGTAACTGAAACACTACTGAGCAGATGTTATGTCAGTTCTTTTTTTTATTTTTTATTTTTAAAGAATCTTTGGATTACATACATGTTACATCAAAAATACAGGGAATTCCCATATACCCCATCCCTTCCCCTTCCCACACTTTCCCACATTAACAGCATCTTTTATTATTGTGGTACATTTGTTACAATTGATGAACATATATTGAAGCATTGCTACTAACCATGGTCTATAGTTTACACTTTGCCCTGCACAATTTGCAATTTTATAGGTTTTGACAAAATGTGTAATGGCCTGTATTGCAAAAATTTGCAGGAAAATTCCAATGTCCTAAAAATGCCCCCAAGATTGCACCTATTCTTCCATCTCCCTCCCCTCAGAACCTCTGGTGACCACTGCCTTTATATCAATGATACAAGTTCTTCCATTGCTAGAATAATAATGTCTACTTTAGTCCATAGTTGCATTCCCCTCTTACATTTGTTCATTCCTCAATCTTGAGGATTTTGGGGTGTATCAGTTCTAATGCCAACTCATTTTTTCTACTAAACATCATGGCTCACAAAAGAATCATTAACTGAAAACAAAAATCTCCAGGATGAGTTTTCACTGATACACAGAGAAAATCATCTCTTTCCTGTCCTTCTGTGCCAAGAGCTAATTCACACTCTGCTCATGAGCAATTCTCTTCAACTATAAATTGAAATATCCGGCAGCATCCACAATAACAAGGTCCAGCATTGCCTTAGTTTTCCAGGAATGCTATAATAAGTTACCACAAGCTGGTTAGCTTAAACAAGAGGAATTGATTGGCAGGTCATACCTTTCCAAAGTCTGTAGAGCTCTGGTAGTGGCTTGCAGCAGTCAGTCTCTGCCTCCGTCACATGGCCATCTGTGTCTTTGGTCTTCTCCTGTGTCTTCTTCTACATCAGCTCAGTCGTCTGTGTTTCTGTCTAGATTTCCTCTCCCTATAAGGACTCTGGTTGTGTGAATTAAGGCCCACCCCTGATTCAATTTGACCTCATCTTAATAAGATCTTTGAAGATCCTACTTACAAATGAGTCCACACCCACACGACTGAGGCTAAGGTTTAAACATGTGATTGTAGGGGCCATGATTTAATCTTCCACAAGCACTGATATCATGTGATATCCAACAGTTCCATTTGATGAAGAAATTTTTGCCAATGGTCCATTCAGCTTCCTCCTTGAATTTACTTATTGCTAATACCGTGGCTGGCTTTACAGAATTATTGGCTATGATGTAATATAGTGTGCCTGATTTAGCCTCAAGGACGCACGACTTTGTAATTTGGTCTTCATATCCAACTTTAGCTACAAATTTCAACAATTTTGTGCCATTTTGAAGTTGTTCTGGAAAAGCTCAATTTGTTTACCAGTGAGGCCACTGGGCTCCTTTTCCTTTGGGGGGTGGGGTGGGGAGGGAAGAAAAGGAAATACAAAAACTGTGATATTGTCATGCTATTGTTTGACAGGCTTTAAATGCATTTCACCATCCTTCACTTGTCTAACAAAATCTAATTTTATAAAATGCATCATTGTACTTTCTTCCTGGGAGGACCTATTTGGGTAACATTACCACAACCACAGACTCCCTTGTCCTGTCAAATAAATATTCACAGTCAATATTCACACTGGAGCCCTGATAACTATGTTTTTGATGTTAGTCTTAGTTTTAGTATTTGTCATTTTTTACTACTCTTTAGCAACCAAAAAACTCTTTTAAATCATATCAATTTGTGCAAACTGAGGATAAAATGTATTACCTTCATTCTAATTATAACCATCACATCAGAGTTAACACTTACTCAGAGAACAATACATGCCAGGCACTATTCTTAGCTGTTCATATGTATAACATCATTCTTCCTTCATAACAACTCTGTGAGATTGGTCCTGTTATTATTATTCATTACTTTCAGTTGAGGAAATTGAGGCACAGAAAAATTAAGTAGCTTGCCATTATTGCAAGTAAGGTTTAGAGTGGGATTCAAACCTGGGTAATCTGACTGCACCAATAATAATAAGAAATTTATTGGAGAAGTAAAGTCCACGCTCCTTGCCTTGATTGCAGCTTCGCCGCCTCTGCTCCTCTTTTGCTCTGCAGCCCTCCTTCCTCCTTCTGGCTCTGGGAAGCTGCCTCCCTGGGTTGGATCCCCTGATTCCTGGTTACTCACTGTTGATACTTGACTGATTGATCCAGGGAGAAGGTTCCACGTTCATCCTGGCACACTGGCTTGAACCCCGCATCTCCATCCTTAGTCTGGTCACTTTCTACTGATACATGTTCATGAAAAAGCTGGATCCAAACATCCTAAGGGCAATTTTTAAATGTTTATAAATACCGCAAACCAATAAAATACCTGGCCATGTAAGAAGAGAAGATTAATTTGGGGGCCTGAAAGTATCTAAAGATAAAATTTTTATAAGTTTTCATTGTTTATACAACACAGCTGAGAACAATCCTTGTTTACTATGGAAGACATTCAGGAGACTACCACGCTATTAAAAGCAAAAGAAGTGACTGAGTTGTGCAGTGTGAGGCTGGCTGCTCTTCACGTATCTCTGAAGATCAGTGAGCCCTGTTTCCAGGGGTGTGTCCAACGGAGACCAGAAAAAACTAGGGTCTTTAGTATTCAAGGAAAGCATAATAACGGATTTAGGTTAGATTTAAGGAATAACAACCTGGCATGGAAACTATTTCAATATGACACCAAAATCCGTAATTAATTTAGATCAAATTTCAGTCAATTGGATTTAAATTTGTTTACACTTCCAAAGGCATACTTGCATGGGATTGTCTAGAATAATGATCACTAAATATAAACGATGATTATAGTTGAGTGGTGAGGTATGTTTTAGCAATTTATAACTTCATCTTTATATCCAGACATGTATCTTTTTATGAAAAATCTTTATTCTACCAAACACTGTGACTGCTTAAAGACCATTCATATAACTCTTTAAAATAAACAAGCAAGTGATCAACACCAGAAGGAGTTCATTAATGTTAAACCAGGAGGTTTGGTAGGGGAAATCAGAAAATGGAAACAGGCATATAAGAAAAATTAAGCAGAATTGTTAGAACCAGGAAGAAATTACCTACTAAGCATATAGCTATGATTTGAATTTTAGGGCAAATGCTAAGAAGGCTAAAATGTAACAAAAAGATGATAACTACTTGGCACATGATTAAAG
>JAQZBX010011995.1:0-41871 GCA_029593785.1 Cabassous unicinctus
CCACTTCACTCTTTACCCTCAAGCCATACTGGACTTCTTTCTCACTTGAAGTCTTTACAGAAATTGTTCCCATAGTCTGGAGAACTCTAACCTATTTTACAATTCTTAGCTTAAATGTCATTTCCTCCAGCAAGTTTCCCTGACTTTCAGTCTTGAATAAATTTCTTGAATATATGCTGTTTTAACATCTTGAAATTTTAAAACTTAACTTTCAGGGTGGTGTTTGATGCTTGTTATCCTTCTCAAACTATTCCATGAGCAGCAGAGCCAAGCATGCTTTGCCTGTTACTGCATCTGTTACTCTCAGCTCAATGTATAGGTAACTTATACATGCATTAATTTTTTCTGAATGATCAAAAGTTTCATCAGTTCCTCTTTGAACAGTGTCATGGAATTATAATTTAGTGAATACTCAGTTTTTGAAGAAAATTTATATAAGAAATTGTCAGATGAAGAATTCTTTTTTGGTAGTCTTTGGAAATCTGATTTGGAGTAGAATATGCAGAGAGTTATATTCCATGTCTTTTATATAAAGATCTGCTAAATCATTTATTTTAGGATTTAGAGTGCAAAGAAGGTGGTTCTCTTCTAGTATTATTTCTGATATTATCTAGGCTATTTTGTCCTAGTTGCCAGATGCTTAGGAACTCTTGAAGTTCAGAAATAAAAGTTCTTCTTTGTCAAGATTTTCTAGCACAAGTATTTTCTCTTTTACTTCCCGCTATGGCATCATTTGTTACTCAGTTGTTTTAATGGTTCTTTTGAATCTGAGTCATTTATTGTACTCAAAGTCAAATCCTTTTTAGCATCAAAGCAGAGCATAAATAATAAATTAAGAACAGTTGAAAACTTATTCAGGTTTAAACTACTCCTCCAGTAATCATCTCTCATATTTTGTAATCTCTTTTGAAGTTACACCTTAACCTGACAATTGAAATAAGAGACATAAGGGAAGACCTCAGGTTTTCCAATGTTATAACAATTTATGTAAAATAGTAAATACAGGTATTTCTTTTCATCTTATATAAGATATCTGTAAAACAGTGCACACTGCAAAGTCACACACTAAAAATTTCAAAGCTTATAAAAGATAAAAACAAATGAGTTTATATGGCTAAGAGACTTCAAAGTGAGTTGGGAGGTCATCCCAGAGGTAATGCTTATGCACATCTCAGCAGGATCTCATAGACTGCCAAGGTGGATACTGCACCAAATACTGGGGCTCCTGAGGGCTCTGGAGACACCCAGGTCCTATGGTCAGGGCAGATAGCTCTGGAGTTTGATGCCTTGCCAGTGGGCCCTACTTTGGAATTTGTGCTCCTGAGAGTGACAGAGTTGGACTCAGTTGTGGCTTCCCTACACATGGCTCATCTATCCCTTCTACTTAAACCTATACTTGGTGCTGGAGTTTGTAGGTATACATCCAAGAAACTCGAATCTCTTGGCTGTCCATGTGCCAGCTGGGCCCCAAGCCTCAGCGGAGTCGCAACACCTACCTCCAGTTCATTGGACTCACCCAGGACAACTAACAAGGAGGTAAGGATTGATAACCATCATACTAAGGAAATAACAGAGCCTACAACTGCAAGCAAGAGAGTCCCATCCATCGGCTGTATGGGATCAAAGTCCCCTCTCAATTAGAGGTGGAGTGGACATCACAATCCCAGAATCCTCAGGATTGGGGAATGAACTATGGACTAGAGTGGACTAACTGGTATTCTGCTATAGACTTATTGTGATTCTAACAATGGAATAAATTACAACATTGATGTGGAGGCAGTGGCCACTGGAGGCGCTGAGGGTAGGGAGAGGGAAAAACAGATGTAATACAGGGGCTTTTTCGGGACTTGAGAATCTTCCTGAATGACATTGCAATGACAGATATAGGCCATTATATACCCTCTCATAATCTGCAGAATTGTGTGGGAGAGAGTGTAAATTGCAATGTGAACTAAGGTCCATGCTCAGTGGCAATGCCCCAGGATCCATTTATCAATTGCAATGAATGTACCACAAGAATGAAGGATGTTGTTTATGTGGGAGGGTGTGGAAGGTATGGGGAGTGGAGCATATGGGAATCCCTATATTTTTGTGCAACATTTATGTAATCTAAGTATTTTTAAAAAATTAAAAAATATATTTTAAAAAAACAAATAAGGATGGTTTGGATCACTTAATGCCTGTGTAATCAGGGAATGAACAAAAGCAATACAAATTCTAAGTAGTACTGTTCAAAAGACATGATTAAGTCCTGAAAAATAAAGGAATGCAACAACCAATATATGAGTTAACTTCAGAAATAATCAGAAAGTAGCCTGATAGAGGAGGATTTCAGGGAGGATTGAGGCTGCTGATTATGAAGACAAAGTGAAATTTACCAAGTTCTTGGGAACTTTCTAGTAAACTTTCCCAAGACAAGTCACTGGGCAGAGCTGAGTCAAAGAGGACGAATCTGAGCAAACTGGCATCATGTAGCACTGTGGTCCTATGCAACTTGCTGACCTTAGTTCCGTTAATGTATTTGGTGCTGATCTGCTGTTAATTTGTGGCAAAAAATGTGAATGTGCTGGGAAAAATTGTGAATTATACAATACAACTCTCAAGTCAAACAGACCTCATTTGCTTATTTATCAAAGTGTCATGGCTTAATTTTCATTACCAACACATGTTTGGAAGCAGGCACAACAGAGTGCATTTGATATTTGCTCTAGTGGAACTGACAAATAGTGAATAGCCTATCTCAAACTGAAATAATCAGACATATCACCTGGAGATCTTGTTAAACAGCAACTTCAGATTCAGATTGTGTTTGTCTAGGAGTGGCTCCAGATTCTGCATTTCTAAGAAGCTCCTAGGTGATGTATATGATATCGGTGAACAGAGCATATTTTCAGTACTAAGAGTCTAGAACAGCACTGTCTAATAGAAATAATATTCACACCACATATTTAATTAAAAGTTCTCTTATAACCACATTACAAAATAAATAAGCAAAATTAATTATAGTAACACATTTTTTAATACAGAGTATTCAAAATATTATCATCTCAACATGGAATAATATAAAAATTTTAATGAGATATTCTGCATTCTTATTTACATAAAATAAACATTTGAATGTTAAATTTTCATCAGAATTACTTGACATGTATTTGAATTTCATAAAAATTACAGTTGAAATAATAGATTCACACCTCTAGTGAGTTCAATGTATATAAAATTACTCTACAATTGAGTTGAGTATCAGCATTTAAAAATTAATTTCAAGTAAAGGAAATTTAATAAAATTAAAAACATTGTTCCTAAATTGCCACATTTCAAGTACTCATTTGCTACATGTAGCTAGTGCCTACCCTATTGGACAGCATAAATATAAAATATTGTAACAGGATAGTTTATGGCAAATTTTAGGAAAAAAACGTCCAATTCCTCTTTCAGTAGATATTTTTTGTATGTTTAATATATGCAAGATATATATATTAATAATATTAATATTAATAATTAATATATGCCAGATATTTTGCTGAGTGTGTCAGCTTAATAAACAAAAAGAGGAGAAATTAATTTTAAGGAGGGAAGGATGTCTTAAAAAACCCAAGAGCAGGAATTCAGCAGGGCCTCAGCTACTAGAACTTGGCAATATAAAGCCAATAGGAAATACATTTTCATTTTCTCAGTCTCAATTTAATTGCTACAGGAAAACATATGTCTCCTCTCTTCATCCACATGTAGTGAAGGATGCTTATCCCTAAGCTCCTTAGGTTACACAATATATTGTCAATCTGTCTGTCGTTATGCAGCTCTAAGCCCACTTCCTTTCTCTCATCTGTGGCACTGTAGCTGGTGCCTGCAAATCACATCCATCAGATTTACTTGCTAAGTGGAACTAGGTTTCTGTCTAGAAATTGGAGGGAGAAAGAAAGGCAAGGAAAGGGATAGCACAAGGCATTTTTATTTCCCATTTCTGTCACTTTCATTCTGGCAAGAGAGAACAGGGAAAGTTCTATTCTCTTGATTATTTTGTCATGAGAATCAGTAGCAATGTCCCTAATAGGTGCTCACATCTGCTAGATGCCCTGCTCCCAACTCTTGTTGGAGAATGGACACATGGTGTCCTTCTATAGATTATGAGTTTCTCTGAGCTAGCTTCTGGTAATCCTATCATTTCACTTTTGTCTATGAGGGTAGTTTCAAGGTCATCTCAGCTTTATGGGTATAGTTCTTTCCTAGTTACTAAAACCAGAGTTAACTCAGATCTGCAGCTGGTATCTGGCTTCTGCAATTTATAATATCTAAGTTATCTCAGGGCTGCCTTTTTTTTTTTTTTTTGCTTTTTTGACCTTCCAATATATGAATAACCAAACTGTTGTATTAAATCTCCTCTATTTAAAATACATAGCATGGTTTCTGTTTCACTGAGTGACCTTGACTGATACACATGTTACACAGAAATATTCACTGTGCTCTCTTAAGCACACTTCCGAATGGCAGGAGAAAGAACCCACCTTGTCTGCCTCTTGTCATGTCCATTCTTGAGTAATAAATGATAGCAAAGGGAATAGGTTCATGAATTTCAGAAAATGGCTGCTGGGAGTCATATCTCTGACATCATAGTTTGAGAGAAATGGATCCCAAAGAAGGAGAAATAATGAGATAGCTCAGAATATTTCTATTTAAAGTATAATCATAAAGTCAAAGCTCCACATACATGAGCAGATTATTTTGATAGCCTTGATTCACTTGACTATCCATCCAGTTAATTAAACAAATTACCTACTGAAATACTTTGCTCTTACAATTATCCCCATTTTTTTCTGCACGATCATAATTTTAAAAAATGTCTCTACTGCATGTTTTCTGGCAGCATAAAATCTTGTTACTTTTTATGTAAATAAAATATGATTTAGTCCATTTCCCCCTTCAGCTAATACTAGTTTTCTTTTTATATTAACAGAAATACTATTCAAAAGATTCTAATGGGTGGGTTGTATCTAATTTCTTTCCTTGCATTTGCCATTAAACTCATGACAATCACTGATTTATACCCCATCTCTACTCAGAACCTGCTCAGGTGAAATTCAACAATGAGCTTCATATTATTAATGTACTGGATTATCTACCCCCACCCCTCAAATTCCATCTAGAACTAAGGAAGGTCACCTCATTTGGAAATAAAGTCTTTGCAGAAGAATCAAGCTAAGATGAGGTTACACTGGACTATGGTGGGTCACAAGCCCACTGACTGCTGTTCTTATAAGGAGGAGGTTTGTAGACAGACACACAGAGGCAGAAATTGAAGTGATGCACCTATGAGCCCAGGCATGCTAAGGATTACTGTAAACACCAGGACAAAGCCAAGGGGGATTATTCCTGGAGACTTTGGAGGGAACGTGGTTCTGTCAACACCTTGATTTCAGGCTTCCTAGCCTCTGGGTCTGAGAGAATAACTTTCTGTTGTTTTAAGCTACCAGTTTGTGGTAATTTGTTATTTTTAATGCAGGGAACTAAGACAGTTAAACCCATAGCCCTGTCATATTTGACCTATCAGCATTATGTCTACATTTGATCACCTCATCCTAGTAAATCACTCCCTTCACCTGGCTTAAAAACACTGCATTCTTTTGCTTTACCTTTTCCTTCATGTGTTATTCTTTGTCTCCCTGACTTCTAAATACTGGTGTGCCTCAGACTTTAATGCTTATCCTGCGTATCCCCCTGCACTCACTCTTTAACCACATCAGTTCTTATGGCTTAAATAGAATAAGCCCCAAATCTGTATCTTCAGCCCAAAACTCTTCCCTGAAATCCAGACACGTTTCTAACCAACATTTGACATCTTCATGTGAATATCTAACAGACATTACTAACTTACAAAGTTACAAAATGAAACAAAACAAAACAAAAAACCATAAAAACCACTTCTTCACCTGGCCCCAACTCTGCCTTATTCCCTCATAACTTTCCCCATTTTTATTACTACCAGCTAACATTTTCAATTGCTACATCTAAAACCTTAAATGCAACCTCCATTCGTCTTTACCTTTCACACCTCACATCCAAGCTAAACAAATTCTGTTGGCTCTTCCATCAAAATATTTGCAGAAACAGACCACTTCTTTTAACTTGTACATTATTGCCTTAATCCAAGTCAATATGAGTTCTTAACTAGGTTATTTATTAGCTTCCTTTTTGATCTCTTTGCTTTATCATTTGACCCCCCACAGGCCATTTTTAACATAACACACAAAATGACCCTTTATTATTTTTAAATTTTATCATGTGCTTTATGAACATGAACTCATTTAATACTTACCATAGTCCTATGAAGTAGCAATACAACTACCATCTCTGATTTACCCATGAGAAAACTGAGCCATAATAAGGCTAATTAATATGTCCAAGTTCCCATAAGTTGATTAATGCTACCGGTTGGAGTAGAGTTTAGGCTACCTTCTTCCAGAGTACATTCTCTTAACCATCTCCTATTCCAACACAAATAAGAGTGTGGCACTCATCCACACAAAACTCTTAAGTGAATTCCCATCTTTGTTCAGATTCAAAGCCAAATCCCTTAATGTAATTTAAAACCATAATCTCTTAATATAAGGCATGCTCTAGTCTCTGAGCATCTCTGCCACACTTCCTACTTACTGTTATTCCTCACTGACACCTACAACTACACTGGCCTCCTTGAAGAGCTTAGAACACATGAGACACACTCATATTTCAGGGCCTCTAAACTTTCTGTTCTTTCTGCCTGGACTGCTCTTCCTCTAAATGTTCATGTGGCTTGTTCATTCACTTCTGTCAGGTCTATGTTGGATATCATCTCCTCAATGAGGCCTTCTCTTTTCATTCTATCTAAAATCTCCCACTCCCAACTCTCTGTTCTGCTTCACTCATTTAATTTTCCCTTTGACTGTTTTCTATTATATCACATCTTATATATTCATCTTACTTTTTTTGTTTTTCTCCACCTCCCTTCCATTGGAATGCCAGTTTCATGAAGGAGGAAATTTTTTCTTGGTTTTGCTAATTGCTAATCCTTAGTACCAGGCAAATATTTGGCATTTAATCATTTGCTGAATAAATCAATTAATTTTTAAAAAAGAAATTGGGGTTTATTTAACTAACATATGTCATTTGAAAATTTCAAATGAGTTTTTGCTTATAGATTTGGCTCCCAGATTTCTATTTTATTCTTTGATTAGGGAAGGATTCATGGAAGACAGAGCTTTGTAAGCATAAAAAAGTTATGGCATTGGACAGAAAATACTCTCCAAAACAGTTGGTATGTAGAAAGAAAGTATGTGGAAGTGGAAAGATTATATTGGTAGAGACTTAATAAGCATGCGAACCAGCCTGGATCTCACCTGGGATTAACTGAAAATGTAAAAGCAGCAACTGGTCCAAGGTAGGACAGTTATTGCTACTATTTTTAATGTGTTCTCTAAATAATAGGACTTCAATGGGAAGAGTATGTGTCCTCAGCAAATGTACTAAAGCAGAGACATCATCAGGCTTTGATGATCCAAATCTGATCATGTCAGTCTACTCTTTTAAAACCTTTCAAAGAACTCCACTTTTCTGAAGCTGAAAAACAAAATCCTTAATGTGGCTTAAAAGTACACCATAATCTGGTCTCTATACTTCCATCAGCTTTATCTCATGCCTTTTGCTCTGGACTCCACAAGACAGATATATTTTTTTCGATTTCTCTTATGGTCTTTGCTATTGATGTGCCCACTGCTTGAAAACTGTCCTCTTCCAATGTGGTTACTCTCTGCTCAACCTCCAGAGAGATTCTAGTTTTCCAGGGAAGACTTTAATGATTCCCCAGAATGATCTGATCCTTCTATTACAAATTCTCATCTTCCACAATTCTTTTCCTTCAAATATTTATTGTTTTCTATTTACATATTTGTTTGATTCCTATTCAACGGATGCTGTAATCTCTATGAAGTCAGGGCCTGGTCTGATTCATTCAACATTTTGTGATCAGGGCTTAGCACAGAACCTTGTAAACAGTGAATGATCGATCAGCATTAGTTGAATTAAAGAACAACAACAACAAAAAGAACAATAAAGGAAGGAAGAAAGGGAAAAAAATCACGGTGAGAGAGTAAGAAGAAGAGAAAAAGAAAAGAGGTCCCTATTTCTATAGTCATGAAATCTTGGAAAGCAATAGCTTGGAAATTCAAGAGTGTATATACAAAAACACATAAACATGAATCTATTTATTTTAATATTTCGCTAAAAACTTTTAGAGGGTAAAAATTGGAGTGAAAATATACTTTGTTCTAAAGTGGCTTTTTCCTCCAGTTCTTTTAAGTACTTAAAAGTGATCATTTTACAAAGGGAGTAAATGGGACAAAGAATAATCTGAGCCATTCAGCTCAAAGCAGTGCTCTTGAAGTTAGCTCTCAGACTTGTCATGATTTAGTGGGTTTACTCCTATGAGAGTGTGATGGTTAGGCTCATGTGCCAGGTAATGGTGCCCAGTAATTTGGTCAAGCAAGTACTGGCCTAATAGTTAGTGTGGGGACATCTCATGGACTTAAATCATCAGTAACATAATTGCATCTGTGTACATCTACAATCTACTGAGGATATTGCCTTCAGCAATGAGAGACATCTCATCCAATCAATTGAAGCCCTGAAAAGGAGAAGTGATGATTTCAGCCATCAGAAGAGAATTTTCAAGTCTACTACAGTCAACCAGCTCCTTCTGGGGAACTCATCGACGACCTTCTTCAGAGTTCCCAGCTTGCAGACTGCCCTATGGAATTTGGACTTGTGCACCCCTATAGTCGTATGAGACCAATCTTATAAAATCTCATAGTATTTATAGATGTCTCCTGTAGGTTTTGTTGCCCTGACTAATATAGAAGGAACATAAATTTTGACTCATTTAGTGGTTATCAAAATCTCAGAACAAGATTTTTAGTTTCAGCAAAAACATTAAAAATACAGACATTCAGAAAAAGTAAATGAAAGCACTAATACACTATAATAAATTCAGCAGCAGGATGCCAATATATTCCATTAGCATATGCTGCTAGGGAACTAGGTCGTAAGTGAATGTTCTAAATTTTGACAATTGTCCACATGTGGAGTAAAATAAATCAGATATCATGATATAAAACAAATCAAACAAAAAAGCAAAAAACAAGTCACTTGGCTTTGTCATTTCTTATTAAATAAAACAGTATAATTAAAATAACTGGGATAAGTAAACTTCTGCAATGTTTTTGCAAGTTTACAGCAACTCTTTAAGGGTTGGAATAACAGCACATTTATAGTTTCCCTTATAGCTAACAGATGTGCAATCACGCAAAAGTTGTATATTTTTACTCTAAACAGTAGTAAATTTAGTTCTTTTTCTCCCTTAAAGCACAAAATAAAATAAATTCCCTTACTGAAATTTTCTTGCAGTTTCAAGTGTCATGTGCTGCAGCTCCCCTCAATGTGTGTTTTCTGACACAATTGAGGAACCCAGAATAAAACAAGGGTATGTAAATAGCTAGACAGGCATATATTTGACATTTTTGAAAAGGATTTGTTTGTCACACAGTTTTTACTTTCTCTTGGGCTTTTTGAACAATAGAGTAATTTAATTTTGTAGGCCAGTATAGAAGTTTCTAAAATATGTTTTATATAATATATGTAAGAAAGTCATTGATTCAGTGAAATAAGAAAAAAGGACTCAAAACTGAATTACCTATGATGCGATTGTCCATTTTCAGGGCAAGTACTTATAGCATTGAAGAATGCAAAAATACAACAATCTTCTATAAACTAACCAAGAACATTCTTCATTTCTGTTCAGACAACGTGTTTGACAGTTGGTGTTACAAGATCTATGGAAGTACTGTCTGCAAGTTTGAGAGCATGAAAATATTGTATGGCAAAAAAACTGCAAAAGCAAAATGCAATTCTTAACATTGTGCAGAATAAAAAAAGTAAGCTTTTTTTTGAACTGTGCCTTTTTACCTGAATTTTTAGAAAAGAATGTGGACTTAAATGTAGTAAAAATGTTATGGTATATTGGAATACTTGATATTTGAAAGTGATACTTGAAAGTTTAGTTGTTAAAGAAAGCAAACAATATTTTGGTAAATTTTTTTCTAATATTTTCTAATTAATTATATAACATCATTTTATTGCCAATATGTTGTTAGTCCAAGGAATATTCTTTAAGCTATTTTCCTGGAAACATTAAGAAAAAAAAAAACCTTCCAGACTTTTGAGAATTGGCAGAAAAATGGCAAGGATCAGATGAGAATATTTTTGAATTTTAAATATCTTATTTGAAAAAGTATACTAAATAAGACATTTAAGAGGATTCTGTTACCTATCAAACACAGCTGAAATACCCCTGGTCTCAGGTTCAGTAATTCTGGTTGACTCAATTTAGTATTATAGAAGTTTTGTTTTAATACATGTGAGTACTTGTGTGGCTATTCAGTACTTTTTTTCCCACCCTCCCAACCCCTTTCCCCAATAACAAGACAGAGAAAGAGAGAGAGAGAGACAGATTGATTTTTGGTATTTGTAACACTTTGATTTGTGTATGTTCTGGATGAT
Source organism: Cabassous unicinctus (assembly GCA_029593785.1). Taxonomy (NCBI): domain Eukaryota; kingdom Metazoa; phylum Chordata; class Mammalia; order Cingulata; family Chlamyphoridae; genus Cabassous; species Cabassous unicinctus. Next base: position 10,588 of record JAQZBX010011995.1, read on the forward strand.
GGCTATGATTAGAAAGATGAAGGATTATTTTCCTTATAGATGATGGATCTGTGGAACTTTAAGCTTATTTTTATAATGTAGAGCTAGCACCTGCAACATCCTGCAAGATGATTTTATTTTTGGTAGCTGATGGGGGACAGAATGGTTTCATCATATTTCACATAGCAATTACCCTCATTTATATAACGTTGGAGAGTAATAGTCACTTGCAAAATTTTTCCATTGGCCATCCAACACTTTTTTGTGCACAGTTTGTGATAAGAACTAAACATCTCAGGCACCTAACACCTACGGGGTTTAAATAAGGTGCCAAAGTTTGGCTGGGCTGCTCCCCGTGGATGGCCTTCCCCTCTACGAGTCCTGTGGGTCCAGCCTCGGTGCGCTTGGGGCAGCAGGCAGGAAATGAATGTGGCCTTGTTTGGGGGGTGCTGGCCCAGGTCCTTTGTCTTTTGAGAGGCTCCCCTCTGTGCTCCCCCAGAGCAGGCAGTGGTGTTGTGCTTGACTGGACTGCCCATGCTTACATGCGGGTTTGCAAGTGAGAAGATTCTGGAAGCATTGCTTCTTGCCTTTTCTAACGGGATCCTTCTAACACTGTTGACTTTATAGAATGATGCTCAGTGGTCATATAGATTTAAAATTGATACTGTGAGAAGCAAACTCACTTTGCTTATGTTCCAGGAGCACCTTGAGGTGCAGGTTACCAGGAAGTCATGTTGTCTTTTTTCCCTTCAAGTATAAGTTTTACTTCAAAAGGGCCAGGCATGTTCATATTTCTCTGTCACAAGCTTCTATCGACTGATATTACATTTTAAATTTTGTTCTGTTAAATATACCTGAATGTATTAAAATTGAAACACACACACACAAATAAGGTGCCAAAGTAAGATGCGCATTTTAGAAGGCAGTCTTTCATAAATAAGAAAATAAACTCAAACAGTAAATAAATTACATTTAAGGAGGCTGATTTTTAAAATGTCAGGCAAAGACAGTAAAATTACACCTAATTTAATTTATCTACTTCTCTACATAAATCATTTCCATTTCCATATGCAAGAAAAGGGAATTTTAAAGAATCAAACTGGTTATAGAAAAACTAATTTGACCAAATGCTTAACATATACACACAATATCTGTAGGCTATTAAAACAAAAACACTTAGCTTTTCTATCATTCTATATATCTAAATTATGCATCATTCCCAACTATGTGCATTATTTGGTTGAAGGAATGGTTTTAATTTTTATTTTAGTGCTCTATAGAGAAAACACATCTCTAATAATGACAGGAGACCAAGAGTACTTTATTTTCTTAAAAAAATTTCCTCACCCACACAGAAGTCCATATACCCATCTTTCTGTCTGTAGTTTCCATCTCTTTTCAAGAAGGATAAGGATGTTTGACAGTTTGAAACTTTTTGTGGATCCCAGACAAGATCATGTCCTTAAAGCTAATCCATTCCTGTGGGTATGGGGCCCTTTGATTGGATTGGATTCAGTTAGGCAGGACTTTGATTGGAGTATTTCATGAGGCGTGACCCAGGGTGGGTCTTGATCCTCTTGCTGGAGACCTTTTTAAACAGAGGACTGAAAGCAGCAGACACATAGAGAAAAAGCCACAGAGATGGAGAGAAGAACCCAGGAGCTCAGAGAGGAACCTGGGAGAAAGGAAGCCACAGATGGAGGAGCCAGAAGCTAAAGCAATGATACCAAGAATAGTAGCAGATGGCTCCATGTGCCTTGCCATGTGAGCAAGGACTCCAGGATATTCTGGAGGCCATTCTCCTGATGGTGCCTTGATGTGGAAACTTTTACAGCCTCAGAACTGTAAGCTTTTAACCCAATAAATTCCCATTATAAGATGCAACACATTTCTTGTATATTTCTCCCAGCAGCCTTTAGCAAACTAAAACAGATATCTAGAGAAAATGTATTTTGGTAAATGAAATGAATAAAGATGTGTAAACCTAAATATTTATGTATTTAAAGTTGAAAATAATTTTGCTTCAGCAAAGAGGGGTTCTCAATTTATGTAGTTTGAGATTCACCTTATTTAGAACAAAATGACTTATTGGCAATTATTTAATTTTACCAAATTTATCTTTAAATTTACTTAATTTCCCCAGAATTAAAATAACCTTTAGAAGAAATATTGTGATAATGTGATTATATTTAGACAATGATTATTTTTCCTTTATATTAGGTTTGACCCTAAGTCCAGGGCCCCAATGATTCCTATATTAAAAATTAGATTTACTTTAATAATTATGAATTCCATTTTAAAGTTTAGTATAATTTCATAATTGAGGGTCAGACTATTTGCTAACTTGTGCATATTTTCATTTGGAATATTTTGTTTATTTTTTGTGTAAATGAGATATTGAAGTCATCTCTGTGGTGTGATTTTAAGTGATTTCAGTACGCGGATAGTAGCAAAACTATAATATAACTAGAATTTGCAGAAATTGCTTCCTTTAAAAGTAGAGTCAAGAAATATTCTTATTCAGGTTAGGGTCTTTGCTTATAGTACATTGGACTATGAAGAAATATCCTTGCTGCTTTTATTAAAATATCGTATAAACAGTAGATAAATGTGTGCCATTCCCTTAAGCCATCAATTTATATAAATATGTGTTCTATCATTAGTGTTCGGTCACAATCCTGTGTGAGTTAATATGTATGAATAATGCAAATATGCAAATTGTTTCCCTTCTTGCTTATTTGTATTGGTAGAGTCTGTTGTCTATTTGTAATAGTTTTTTTTTTATAAATCATATGGAAATATTAGGACTTTTTATGAGTTTGAAAATCTGTTAGTTTATAAAAATTGTACTGATAAATTAAAAATCTAACTTTCAAATGTTCATAATAAATCTAATTTTAAACTATGCATACCTCAAAATTTAAATTTATATATCTATTTAGCTACACACCTACATATCCATATACTATGTTTAATGATTTTACCTGTCTATATGACATATTTATGAAATATATATTTATCCTAAATATCAAGAGACAATTGAAAATTTTAACCCAGTCTCTAAGTGGTGCTACATAGGCCATACATTCAGATTTTTGCTAACCTAAAGTTTTAAATTATTTTTCTTTTGTTTTCTATAACCTTTTGATATATTTGTGCTACAGGTTTAATGATATTTGACCCTTATTTATATAGAAATCACAAAATTCTTATTATACTGGCTCTTCAATTAGGGAAAGAGAATAGTCACTTAGATACCCTTGGAAGTTCCCTTCTGATTTTTGAATGCTTGTCTCTAAGATTCTCATAAGCACACTTTCGTTCCAGTAACAAGTGGGCATGTGCAGTTAGAAAGCCCATTTTTGTAACTGATTTTATCACCACCATAGAAAAAAATGATTTGACAATCACTGTCTTAAATCAACATATTAAAATACTAAAAGTATTTTTTTTAAAAAAAAAGATAACCCAGTACCACATACAACCTAAAGTAGCAATCAGGAAAAGAAAGAAATTATAACTCACCAGAGATAGAGTGGATTAGGGGTGTGAGCCTTATGTTTGGGATCAGAATATCTGAGGTAGTTTTCAACCACCATTAAGATCATAAATTTCCCATTATGCAAAAATGAGTTTAAATCAATTTAACCCACATCCTTGTTGTGATAATTTACTGAGTGAGCAAGGGCATGTAGAAATCCAGCACCCCTTCCATGCCCATAAAACTTCAATATCTATTTCTTTATCTCATTCTTTTTTTCTCTTCATGAAAGTTGAAAGTAGAATGGCAGCATTCATGTGGAGAAGTCAAGGAAAATTAAGTACATCATAACATCTTTCTTTTATTGTTGACTCTGTCTTGAATAAGAACATGAAATATTTAACCATCTTCAAGGGGAAAAAAGAAGTTTTACAGGAATCATAGGACATTTATATATCCAGTGGATCAGAAATAAATAATCATGTTTTCCCAGTTTCTTGGTATATATACAACACATACAAACATAGATAGTGTCTTAGTTTGCTAAAGGCTGCCTATGCAAAATACCAGAACTGTGCTGGCCTTTCTAATGGGAATTTATTAGGTTAAAATCTTACAGTTCTGAGAAAGTGAACATGTCCAAATCACAGCGTCATCAGATATGCTGTCTCCCCAAAGGTCAGCTTCGGATGATCCTGGACTCCTGCCCCAAGGCAAGGTAAAATGGTGGCCCGTCTCTCCCTTCTCCTCCAGGCCTCTTCTCTTTGTGCCTCTTGGGGTCCTCTTTCTGTGCCTCTGTGCTCTGCTGATTCCAGTCTCTGGTCTCCAGGACCTCTCCTTCTGTTTCTGAGGCTTTTTATTCTTGTGTGTGGATTTTCAGTCCTCCATTTATAAAGGACTCCAGTAAGAAGATTCAGGCTCCTAAATGAGGTTGGTTACATCTTATGTTACCATCCTACTTACCAAAAGATCCTACTTACAATGAGTGCACACCCATAGGAATGGATTAACCTTAAGAACATACTTTTCTGGGGTCAACGAAAGACTCAAACCACCACAGATGGATAGATAGATACAGATATTTTTATATTTGGTCTTTATTGACTGTTCTATTATCAATGTATTAGATATATAATTAGCTTCAACAAATACTTAATGAGTATCTAATATGTTCCAGGATCTGTAGCAGGTTTTGGGTATAGGGTTGATCACAGAGACTAGTTCCCTGCTCCATAGCCTTAATTCTAGTGCAGGAGGCAGAAAAGAAAGAAACAGCCATGAAACCATGCCTAGGGGAATGATTGGAGCTGAATGAGGTAAACTGCTGCCCATGGGAAAAATTCAAGGAAGAGAATTGGGGCAGGGGAACAAGGACCCTAAAGCAAGAGTCCTGTGTGTTGGGTTGAAAACTCTGGAACAATCATGGTAAGAAAATTCTAAGTGAAGCCTTCCTACAGGCCCATGCTTACATTTGACCTCAACACTTGGACTTATGTTATATATAAACCTTTATCTTTACCTATTTGTTAACTACCAAAATAGCAAGAGGCCAGCTACTGAACATGAAGCAGTACCTAGAATGAGAAGTAGGAAGAATATATTTATTTAATGATGGTTATGGATCCTCCCAAACAAGCCTCACGGAGACAGCTAGTTTTGAACATGCTTCACACTGTCTGGTGGCTTTGCTTTTTACCATTTCTCTTTAATGCTAAGGCTAATTACCATGGTCACAATCATGATTTATTTTACCTTCTACTGTTCTTTTTTCCTTTATCCTTTTTCTCCATTCCTACCACCTTTTATTCTATAAATAGTTTCAGAATATATACCACTGCCAATGTATGCAACCAACAGGAGATTGCAGGTTCTTCTTTAGAAAGTTAACCTCTACTTATCTCTTCAAACTGTACTTGTCATTACTGAGAGACTAAGAATAAGTTTTCCAGAACGGAACTTAAAACATTTCAATTACAAAATTCTATTTACATTCAGAGACTTTCCAGGCAGACAAACCTGAATGCAAGTGTTTCAGGTTCTTATAAAGAGGGTCAATTTCCAGCCTTTTCAACCTTTGCAGCAATTAGGTCATCCCATACTGGATTTTTAATAATAGGGAACAAATATTAATTCACAAAGTCATCTTTGTATTTTCTCTACAGATAACTCAAAGCCCATAGGAAGAGGTCTATTAGGAAAGTTAATGTCTATTCTTTCCATGCCATAATTGCTAAGGAGTATGTGAGATTTCAACATGCATACATGAGAAAAAAGTCATCTATGTCTCTATAGAAGTAGAGAGATTGGGCTAAGTGTTCAGAGGAGGAAGCATTCCTTTCTGTGTGGATTGATCATGACAACTTCACAACAGATATGGCTCTTGAGTAGAACCTTAATTGATGTCTGGCATTTGCACACGTGGAGCTGGTTTTTCAAGCACAGACATTTGGAAGCAAAAGCAAATGCATTGGTAAAGGTAGATGGGAAATTTGAAACTGCAAGCAGTATTGACAATAGGAGTAAACTACAAGAGAAAAGCTTTGGAAGTTAATGGTGGAAGAGTCTGCATCAAAGAAGGAAAGGCAGTCTAAGACATTGTAGAAAATGGTATGTTTTTGAGGCTTTTGAGCATATGATCAGTGCTGACCTTTAAAATATCAATATAACACCACTGTGTAGGATGTGATGATTTCAAGGAGGGAGAAGATGGGAGGCAAGCAAACCAGTTATGGGAATGTTTTAATTATTTTGAGAGTCAAACTAGGAAAGTGATTACAGTGTGTCTGAGGAAGAAAAATATGCAAGAGGCTTTGCTTTTGAAGGATACTTATTTTAATTAGCAATCTAGATGTTGGCAGAAGGAGAATTGGAGAAAAACAAAGAGCTCCTGAATTTCAAGTTTGTGTGGATGAAATCCCGCTGGCAGAGTGAGCAATTCTCAAGAAAAGGAGACTATTTGGGTAAAGATAAGAAGTTAAATTTGAAGTATATTCATTTGGAGGAGCCAACAGAACATTGCAACTTTGATGCCCTTTTGGCTACCGAAAATGTATGGCAGATACTTATGAGAGAGGAGATAGCTTAAGATTAAAAAAACAAAAACAAAAAACAGGGAGTAACATTCTGGGCATAAATATAAGAAGTAGTATTGATGCAGAAGTTTTAGAAAAACAGAGCACTTGCTGAAGTTTAGAAGTTTAAGAAATAATTATATTTAGGGAACCAGAAGAGAAAGACCCTGTGAAAGAGCGTAAGATCCTGTTTAAGAGGACCAGAAATAGCAGTGTTTGTGAGAACAAAGGGAGAAAACGGTTTCAGGACTGGCAGCAGCAGTGTTCAATGGTTTAAAGACATCAAGCTGAAAGAAGGTATAGAGAATGCTTTGAGTTTGCTGATTAGGAGCAGAGCAGCGAGCTCTGGGAGTGTAGTTACAATATATTGGGAAGGATGGAGACAAGCCTGGAAAAGGAAAATGTTAGCGATTGAGAAAGACTGACAACACTCTATGCCTTTCTTCTGCTTGCCATTTTGCAGCCCTTTTAGTTTATTTTTTTAAGAGAAAATTCTCCATTTCTTGAATTATGCTCTATTGTAATAATTAACATTCACTGGCTGTTTTGCAAAGATGGATATTCTACAAAACAGAAGAAGAAAAAGAAGAATTTTAACAAAATCCCCTCTGTCCTTGTCTGCTGCACCATTTGCCTTGTTCTTCTGATAATCTTTTTCCTGAAGCAAATCATCCTTAATAAGCTTCATTCTACAGTATCAAAAGATTAATTCCAGGTGGCTTTCTTTTGATTAGAATGAATTTAGGAAAAAAATCTTACTATCAGACACTTTGAACTGTAAATTCTGGACTGTGTAGTAGTTTCCGGTGGCAGATGCTTGTAGACAACTCAGAAACAAACACATCTGCAGGAATTCAAAAGGAGGTTTTTGTTTCTTCAGATTGGGGTGGGGGGAAACCTTTAACTTTCAAATAAAATGAACGACATTGGGGGTTGAGAAAAATGACATCAGTAAAGTAGCAGATAGTTTTGCTATTGCACTGTGTTTTTGTAAACGGAGGAAAAACGTGGGCGCTCCTTTAAGGCTCTGCATTCAGAAGCATCATTTGTCAGAACAGGGTTATGGTTAATCTCTTATACCCAGAGATTTTAATTTATTTACTTCTTTGTTTCTTTAATATCTCTGTGGTTGAACTACACAATTTCTCATGATAGGACACTTTCTTATCTCTTTGCACCTTTCTTCTCTTGCAATTTACAGCCTTTCTAATCCCATCTTCCATTTGTTTGGAAAGCTCCTTATGGCCCAGTCTGACATACTTCTATTAATCCTTCAAAACTCAGACCCAATATTATTGTTAGCATGAGGTTTTTCTTCTGAACCTGGCTCGGAAGTAATCAATCATTTATCTCGGATGACTTCCTTTTGTGCTTATGTTTAATGCTGAGTGGTAATTTTTTATGTTTCTCTCTTCTCAGAGATACTGTAAGCTTCTTGAGAAAAATGTCCATGGCTTGTCATTTTTTATCTCCAGTCCTAATGTGGTACCCAAAACAGAGTAGTAGGAATTCAAATATTTAATTTTTTAATGATTTGAATTGAGTCAAAAATTTGGCTCCAAATTTAGATGAAAGGAAGTATAATAGCCTATCGTTTCTTTCTGTGTGCAAAATTCTCAATTACCTCTTAATTTGTAATGTTCCAATTTATATATATAAACAATGGAGCTTCATTCTGGTGCTGAAAAGAACGCTTATTTATTGTCAGTGTAACAGAACAGTAGCTAACAATTGAAGTTTTTGAATGCCGCTCTCATTTTAAAAGACATCAAAGAAGAAGATAATCTGCCTCAGTGGATCAACTCTTTATGTATCTAATGATCTTGAAGTCAGGAAATTCCTTTTTTATACTTGAATAAATGCCCTTCTATTGCAATGTGTATAGGTGATGAAAGCATTTTTCAAGCAATCAGTAACATATATTGAGTACTTATTTTACACAAAGATTTATTCAAACTGAACTGAACTAAAAAAACTTCCTTGGCCAGCAGTTTACTTAAAATGGAAATAAATAAATGTGAAAAGAATTTGTAATTATATCTTTGAAGAATTATGACATAACAACAAGCATTTTCATAACAAGTTACATTTCTCAGGAAAATGCATTGTGCAGTATCATATGGATGTGGAAGGAAGGAGTGAAAGGCTGATGGGAACCGTGATCTGCATTCTGAGATTTTTATAGACAAGTGCATATAGCAACTGTCATGCCATTTCCTCTTCCCACTTACCCAACTTTACAACTATAATTGTTACATATTACTATTTATTGCATGCTTTACATGTGCCAGATGATGTATTAGCACTTTAAAGACATAATCATATTTAATATTCACAGCAGTACTCTAATCGGGCTCTAATTCCCATATTCCAGAGGGGCAAGTTGAGTCTTAGGTAAATATTTTGTCTAAGATCACAGAGCTAGTGAATGGTAGAAGCAAGATTCAGATGCTGACAGTCTGACTCCTGAACCCACAGACTTAAAAAAGTTTATATTATAATTTCAGATTAGTTATTCATTAATTCCTTGATTTATTAGGAATTTTTGACTAAATTTTTATTGGCAGAAGGTACTAATGGGAAGAAAAAAGAACCTGTTCTGTGAGTAGCTCAAGGGTATTGGTCATTTAAATAAGACATAACACCTACAAATGCTGGCTGCTAAACAAGGACTGATCATCAAAACTGACAGAGGATTTGGGGGAGGAAGACACGTAAGGCAACAAAAGGCAAGAAGTACTGTGATTATCAAGGATTCGAACAAATATAATATTTAGATAGCATGTTTTGTCAAAGTAAACCTTGGTTGTAGGGTTTTTTCAGTGCTTCACCAAAAAAAAAAAGCTCTTTATGTAAATAGTGCTTTACATCTTTCCAAGTTTTTTCAGATTTATTAATTTATTGAATCCTCTCATTCGTCTATTAAGCTTGTAGTATGTACCCCATTTTACAGAAGAGGAAACTGAAGTTTTGAGAGTTTGGGTGGCATAGTTACTAAATATTTAAGCTAGAACTTGTTCTCAGTTCTTCCAGGACTAACTTTACTGTTCTTTCAACTAAACCACAGCTTCTTAAACTTTTCCTCTGAAGTGCTCCTTAAAGCAGAGGACAGTGTGTGTGCATATCCCTGGAAAGTCTGGGCAGAGAGCCTGAAGCTGCCCCGAAAACACAAAGTCCCTTTGAAATCTTCTGTTTTATATAAAACATGAAAATGAATGATTCTTCTGTTTTTATATGCACATACATGACAAAAACCTTTTAAAACTGCACACATTCACAACTTTTTCACCTTCTGTTAAATTTGATTCTCAAGGAAGTAGCCGTATTTCTCCTCTGACATCTAATACCTTCTAACTGGCCATCAGGTATCTGCATATTGGGATGAAAGAAGTAGTGAAATTACACTACGCTAGAAAAAATATTTTTTACTCTTTAGGTAAGTTATGCAGTTTACTGGAATTATAATGTTTTAAATTTATTTTGTTTTGGAAGGTTTTGGAGTTCCGATTCTCTGATTTCCCAATTATTTGAAAGATTAGGGCTAGTGTTGGGGTTGGTGCTGGGGTACACTGGGAGTCTATTTTATTAAAAAAAAGACAAGACGAAGTTATTTACCCCAATATCTGGATCATGAAAGGATCTTATTGGGTGCAGATTGAGTACATTGTCCAATTATAGGGCATCTGTAGTGATAAAACTGAGGCACTGAAAAGTCAAATAATAATTTATGTCATAAAGTTTCTGTTATATGAATTGCACATATTTCCCTGCTTTTTAATGCTGCCTACCTTTACTATGCTTTCATAATGAAATTTCTAAGTTCTTTTCTCTCCCTTTCTAATATAGGAATGCTTAATTTAAAAACTTGATTGATTGATTGATTGGTTTTTGGATTCCAGGTATCATATACCTAATTTCATGGTGTACCATTAACATTGATGTATTCAAGGTCTTCCGCTTGATTGGTTGATCACCTTTTATCTCCCTTCTCCAGTCTAACTCCTTACACACTCATTATGCAAATACTCTATTGTATTTGACATATATCTATCTTTTCTTGTGTTTATTTTTCATTCATTTTAATTTGCATACGTTGTATAGGTAATACATCTCAATTGTTTCTTACATTTTTCACTCAGCAGTTTAAAGATCTAACTATTTTGCTTTGTGTATGTGCAACCATTGTTTCAAATAGCTGCCTAGAATTCTATAATATGAATCCATAAGTGTTTACATTCTCCCAGTGATGAGCAACAAAATTGCCTCAAACTCTTCAACACAATAGCAATACGCATCCTAGTGATAGTACAGTTTCTGGATTTATATGAGATGCTGTGTGTGTGTGTGTGTGTGTGTGTGTGTGTGTGTGTGTTATTCCAGGAGGGAAATTTCTATGTTAAATTACTGCTCTGCTCTTTAGAATGGTTGGAGCCCACACTTCCATCAGACAAACATAACAACTCCTTAATTATGTGCATCCCTGCCCCATATATAACTTTCTAAATTTTGACATCTAATCAGTATAAAGTGAGATCTCATTTTTATTTTAATTTATATTATCTTGATCGCTATTGAACTTTAATATGATTAATGTATTTCTTGGTTTCTTAGTTGTCTTTCTTAACTGAATTTTGATATTCTACATTCATTTTTATTAGGGATCCTATTTTTGATGATTTTTTTTGTAATTCCAATATATTAATTCATCCATTCATTCAAGCAATACTCATTTAATGCCTACTGTATTAATCAGAATTCTCTAGGGAAACATAACCAACAGGAGATACTCGGAATTATTATGAGATTTTTATAAGAATTGTCTCACACAACTATGGGGATGCAAAAGTACAAATTCCATAGAGCAGGCTGCAAGCTGGGAACTCCAATGCAGGTTATCAATGAATTCCTTCACCCAGGAGGAGCTGGTTGCCTGAGGTAGAGATAAATATTCTCTCACCGACTGCTGAAATAATCACTTCTCCTTTTAAAGCCTTCAACTGATTGGAGGAGATTTCTCTCATTGCTGAATGCAATCTCCTCAGTTGATTGTAGATGCAAGCCATAGATGCAATCAACTTACTGATAATTTAAGTCTAGGAAATGTAATCACAGTAACAATAAGGCCAGTGCTTGCTTGACCAAACAACTGGGCACCCTAACCTGACACATGAATTTAACTATACCACCTACTTTGTGTTTGCCAGACTCTGACCCAAGGGAAGTATTTGTTTGTTTGTTTGATCATGGAAAGTGGGAAAGGGGATCAAACTAAGGCCTTTCAAGATCAGGTCAAAGGGCTGGCAGGGCTACTGCTTTGAGTAGGCACACTCAAGTCTTTGCCTTTGACAGGAAAAGGTGGATACAATGGATGTTGGCTGGCACCCACAATACTACTTGTCAGAGTATGAGTTACTCAGCATCTTTTATCATCAGTTATAGCTCTAAATTATATTTTCAGGATGGAAAAGATAGTCTCAGAGTCTCACTTGATATATGAAGCATTGATTTTTTCCTTCCTTTTGTTAAATGTCAACTGGAAGTAATGTTCCATTTTGTGTTTGTTGTTTTCAGTTTTCTTCTCTGTAGCTTTCTATATTAAACAACTGCCTCATACAATTACGATATTTAGAATACATGCTGAAAACTAAGATGCTGTATTTTTGGTTCCCCAAATTTAGCTTTTTATGTTCTCCTTCCTTCTGACGCAGTTGGTATGAAATTAGCCTTCATAGTGCTCACAGTGATTTTTGAAGCTAGTGACCCATTGACAACAAATGGAAGTGAATCCTAGATACACATATTGCTTTGGTTCAATTTGGATAAATATCTTTAGATTCTACTTCAGAAAATTGGTCTCAAGCATTGTTTCAGTTTTGATAATGAAAAAAAAAGACTAGTGGATACACTTAGTATGGATAACAAAATTATTCTTATGTATTTTGATTACTGTGCCTTAGCTATACTATAAAAACCTTGCCATTTATTGTCAGTGGAAAATTTAGACTTAAGTTTTCAATTAAGGTTTGAAAGTTAGTACACCACATCTCTGCCAAACGTCATTGTTATTTTTACAAAAAAGGCTTGCATTCTTTCTCCTTCTATGTTTTCCTAGGTACCAGTAAATTAAGAACTTTTTTTTACTCTGCTTTTCTGAATTCCCCATGACAGCCAGTATATAACTCATTTTATGACTTCTTTTTGTGGGCTGATCTGACTTGTCTGAATTGCAATAAGATATACTACTATCAGAAAGAAAAAAAAAAAGAAAAGAAAAAATCAGAAAACCGTATGTTCCTAGGACGAAAAAAATATTGAATTTTAATTCGCTGCTTTCCATAAGGAAGTAATGGAATTTCAAGGCTTGCATTTCTCTTCCGCTTCATTCACTGGCTTTTTGGCAGACAACCAGCTAAGGGTTTTCATGCTGAGAAATGGAATGCTGAGAAAGATTTATTATTATTTTGGTATTTCACATAAAAAACAACTTTGATTTACTGAACTTTGAAAACAGAAATGTCAAAACTGACATATTTTAGATAGTCAACTTTCTTCATTAAGTAGCATTTTAGTTTTTAGCCAAATGCAACAAACAAGGAAAGGTAAATGTGTTGCTTAAGGAATAATGGGTCATCTTTCAGAATGTAAGTGTGCAAAGTGTATTCCCTGTAAATTACTTCTATTGATTTATCAAATACACTGAAGGATCCTAAATCCATTAAAAAGAACTGGGATGTCAGTGCTAAGTAATAGTTAGACAAGTATGAACAATAAAAATAAATGCTGCTTAAGGGAGAAGTATGCTCTTGTGGCTTGGCTGTCACTAATAAGCCTAAGTGATAGTGCAACCATTTCACAATGCAGTTATGTAAAGAGGTGAAAATAGCTTTAACAATACTGAAAACAATATTCCTTCTATTTCCTGGCACAAATAACATTTTTTTCAGAATGTAATTAAGAAATAGACCATTACTTGAGGCAAGCAAATCTCGTTTATTGGTGTTCAGCTGGTCTCTATATAAATATCATATTGTTTCATATATATAATTTACCAAGTGTCAACTATCATCGTGATAGAAAAGACCAATGGGCAAGACCATTCCAAGTGATCATATAACTTAGACTATAATTCTGGTTATTGTAAACCTTCTCATGAATGAGGAACATTTTTTAGAACAGGTGAGATCCCTCTTATAATGATTCCAAGGGTCACATGATACAAGAATCTTATTTGAGTTAGTATCTGAAACAGGATTTTGCACTTAAAATAGAAAGTGAATTTGATAGTATTTTGTTTATTGTTAATAATTATGCTAATAAAAGTAAAACCCTTTACAAAAAAGTTATGCTTGTCAAATGAATTATGACGTATGACCCAATAAAGATGCAAGATGCTTTGCAGGACTGGTTTGTGAATTGTTTATTTACTATTTGCCTCCGCCGCATTCTCTTCCACCTCTGTTTTAGTTTCCTGGCAGCTAAAACAAGTACAATCGGTTGGCTTAGATAACGCAAATTTATTAGCTCAAGATTTCAGAGGCAAGAAGGCTTGCTTCTTTCTGGGGTCAGTATCTTCCAACGAGGTGGCCATCTTCAGGTTTCCTTGGCTCATCCATCACATGGTGGCATCATCTCCTTTATCTTCAGGCTTCCATTGACTTCCAGCTTCCAGGCTTCCTTCATGTCTTTTCTCTTTCTGTATCCAATTTCTGTTACTGATACAGACCCCAGGTATGTTGGATTATGGCCCAGCCTCAATTACTTTGGGCACACTTCAACTAGCAACATCTTCAAAGGTCTTGTTTATAAATATGGTCACACCTGCAGGAACGGGGGTTGGCACCTGTATTTACCTTTTGTGGGGGACATTATTCAATCCCCAACAACCTCCATCTGATAACACCACCCTGATTTTTCTATCTCACTCTCAGACCTGGCTGGCTCTGATCCTGGGTCCAGGCATGGCCATGTGACCCGTGCCTGTCCAATCAGAGCTTCACTCATTGCAAACTACAGTGATTGGTACAAGAAAGATTACATGATCCAATCAGAATTTATTCCAAGATTTATGTTAAATTTAGAGATGAGAAAATGTATACCAGTATCTGCTGAGGGAAAACTTGAAGGGAGAGTCTTCCTGTGAAAGAAGGACGTGGAGATGAAAGCAGAACAGAACGATCAAGAGAGGATAATTGATTTTGACTTGTTTTGCCTTCTGGAACCAGCCATATCTGGAATTAATGGTACCTTCTGAATTTTCCAGTTACTTGCAGATATATTCCCTCTTTAAAAAAAAACAATACCCTCTTTTCTATAGCTTGTGACAAAAAGAATTGCAAATAATATCATTTATTCACATAATAACCACAGACAACTTTGAGAAATCCAATTAATGTCTAAGTGATTTTCCGTGCTGAAAATATTTGATAATGCTGGGCAACTATGCAACCAGATTACTACACAGATCATTGCTTTCAAGAAGGAGAATGTGTTTAGTTTTTAAAATAAATCAGTTTTATAGAGCCATTTAAAAGTGGAGTATATCTTTAGTTTTAGAATCATCATATATTTATGTGATCTTGCTATGTGAATATTAGCCATAATTAGAACAGCTTAGGTTACCTCTGAGAAGTTTAATTTTCTTTTACCTTCTAGCACAGTTAGACCATATCATGGCCATGGAAAACTGTAGAAATGATTGTACTTAGAAAACAATTCAAAGTTTTTTTTTCTTTTATTTATATACCAACATTTAACACAAATTGATTTTTCCTAGGGAAGTGGAAGGCATATATATGTTTTTCTTTCTTGATTTTTAAAAATTGTACTGTGTTTTGGTTTTGACTATGTTTGCTTCCATTCCTGGGAAGCTCTTCAATGATGAATTTCAGCATCCAACATGCTTTTTAAGTAGAATTCATGCATTTTCTTTCTTGAAATAACAATCATCTAGCCAAATATATCCCTTGGCCCTTTAAATGAAATTGGTTTGCACAAGCAACAAAGTGCTAGAAGCCTATGAAAAATCCAGTTATGGGAAATAGCTATCTAGCTGCCCATTTCTAATGGATGCTCACTCAAAATCAGATGTTTCACTTCAGCCCGATTTTTCTTTTTCTTTTTTTTTCTCCTCCCCTCCTGTCCCCTCTTGTCCCCTCCTCTCTTCTCTTTTCTTTTATTTCCTTTCTCTTTTTTTTTTCTTTTCTTTTGGTCATAGGTGTTATAACCTCCCTGATATCCAACTGTTTAACACCTAGGCTCTAGATATATGGTCATGGATTTTTTTTTCCTGATAATCAAAGGAACATAATCCTATGAGTTAGTGTCTAAGACCATAAATATACCGATGTTTCTATTTAGCATGTTTTAGTGTTTGTTTCAGTGACATACTCTGTTTGTGCTCTGTCCCTGTGGGGCACCCAGAGTTTGGGGCACTAACTCACTATTGGGTTGTACAGAGAGAATGTAACTTCCCTGAACTCCTCATTGTGACTATAGATAAAGCTGGGTTTATGTCGAGAAAATGGCTCCAATATTATCAATTGTGTCCAAGCAGACTACATAGTTGCAAGAGGTACCAGACAAGATAGAAAGAGTCCTCCTTTCCTAGAGATGTATTTATTTGCCTGGCAACAAGAAGGAGATACTTAGTGCTCAGAGTTTAAGCTATTACACAGATATCAAGGAATGAATATTTACTAGATTTCTCGATGTGGATGTGAAAATAAAAAGCTATGATTTAAAGATCATGATTGTGAGTGCATCACAAGGAGAAATAAAGAATATTATTGTTGACTATTACTTAGAAAAATAATATGGACATTAGTGCATATACAGTAAATAAAATTCATATCTTTTTTCTCAAAACCATGGGTAAAAGCTCAGCACACTGTAATGACCGTGACCATCTTTAAATATTACACAAAGACAAACCCTTCTCATTTCTTATTTAGCTATATCCTGGCACTTTCAAATCTGAGCTTCATATAAAATATTTCATTTCTACTTCTTGCTTTACTGAAATGATCTCCTTAAAAAATGATTTATACACATATGTATTTTGACATATTTTTCAGCTTTCTTAGAGTGCTTAGCATCTGAATGATTTATTAAGAGTTTAAATCTCTCTATATTAAGTAGATAATTTTCTCATAAATATTAAGTTGTTTAGATTATCCTTTCTCCTGTCAAAATTGCTTATGATGTTTTATAAAAGAACAGGATTCTTTTATCCAATTTCTATTTGCATACTTTAAAATGTAACATTTATTGAAAAATTGCCCATTACAAACTTCCCTGATCAAATTGCTCAGGTCAGATACAAATGAAAATTATGCTTGCCTGAGCCTTTCATCATTAAGATTCACCTGCCATCTTCAAAAGCATTTGCAAATAATTGTTCATATGCAATAATTCATATTCACTTTGAGCAGTTTGTCTTACTGAGTTGCATTTATTACCTAATATTTAAATTTGGTGTCAGCTATTTCTATGCAATACCTCTGCTCTCAGTTCACTAAGGCTTTGCTTCTTCCAATTTAAAGTGCAAATATCAGTATAGTTAGAGTTTTGTAATCCAAAGTAATATTTTCTATATTTTAATGTGTTAGGGATAGCTGATTGAATACAGATATTCAAAACTAATGATTTGGATATTGGAATTGTGAGGTTTATTACATTTTAAAGATTTTTCTAATTTCCCTTAACCCTAAGTGTTTTGAAGGCCATGAAACAATTTTAATATTAGGATTAGGGAAAATATATATATACATTAATTATTGAGGAAATAATTCAACCTAGTATGCCTGAGTTAGAATCCTGGCTTCCCTACTTCTTCCCTGCTTGTACTTGAGCCATTTATTTGTCGTTTCTAAATCATAACCAAACCAAATACAAAATGTGAAAAATTATTTATATGATGTTTGTTTTTGCAAATTAACTATATGATGAATAAAATATTCTTAGATATTATCGAGTGTGCTATAAGTATCTAATGCATTTGAACTAATAATTTCAATGATTGTATTATAATACAGTACCTGTTAGTATAGATGTGTCCCAACTGCTCGGTCAGACTGAGGATGACATGTAGGTTGACTACAAGGACAGAAAAGTTTCCAAGAGAACTTGGTGCCTGAATGTTAAGGTTTGGAGCTCCTAACACCAAAGCAAATTGCACATTTTTGAGTATTTCTTTAGTACCCATTCCTAGAAATGTTATTTCAAAGGATATTGAATTTGTTGTGTTCCATATGTATTGCTAAGTTTCTCTCCTGAATGGTTAGTATCACATGTAGTAAATTAGACAAATTAAGTATTTCTTTTAATGGGAAAAAGGAAAGCTTACATGCACTAGGAAAGATGGAAATGTTATAATGTTGGAGAAATTATATTCAGAATTTGCATCAAAAACCTTAAATAATTTTAACTTTGGATATTGTTATTCTGCTTATGGAACTTTGTCCTAAAATGAGAAATCAAAGTTAAAATAAATACTTTTGAGGAAAGTTGCATAATTCTGAATTTTTATTAGAAGTCATAAATGCAGAGACATAATATCCAGTAACAGAGAAAGGGTTAAATAATTTAGGACACAGGTTTTTAAATGACTGTTAAGGGCCATATCAAACATATTTATGATATGTTTTATTCATATCTGAAACTTCATATTACCTTAGTAAAAAAACAAATAACAATATAAAACAATTTAAAATAGCATGCACTTATATAGAAAAACATAAATTAATAAAAATATTTATAGTGTTTATTTTAAAAGTAGTATGATTATGGGTGGTTTATGTTATAAAAGTAGTATGATATGAGTAGCTATTTAAAAGTAGTATGATATGGATGCATATATAGACAATTTTTATTTACATGATGTTTTTCATTTCTATGAATTCTCCAAGAGGCATGTCTTAGTATTTGAACCATACATTTTTTTTATGTAATAACATTTCAGTTAGTTTACTGAGCTTTTATTATGTGGTTTTCTTAAATGTTTTTAAAGGACAAAATTTCCCTAAGAAATTTGTTGTGAAAATTATTATTATAGTATGAACATTATCATAATTATCATCTTTTCTCTTCCATCATATGGGGTAAACAAAAATTTTATGAAGCATCTAATATCTTGGTCTTATTTTGAGCAAATACTAGATATTGAAATCATGCCATTGGATGAGATTCCCTAGGAGTGGAGTATAGAAAGAGAAGGGCAAATCCTGGGACGGAGCACTCATTTATTGTATCTATTAAGGGTTAAAACAAAAACAAAAACAAAAACAAAAAAGCAGTACTGGAAATGTTGAATGAGGATTGAGGTAAAAGAAATCATAAGAAAAAAAAGAAATCAGGAGAGATGAAAAACTGGTGCTTAGCCAAGAAAATGAAATGTGTTTTGAGAGGGAAAGCGTGCTTAACTCTATCAAATCATGTACAAATAAATTGAGGTCAGAGGATTGACTTAGCTTAGTAATGTGTAGGTCATTGGTAATTTTAATAAAAGACAATCTAATGGGATGATGGAAACAAAAGGATGAAAGCACTGAGTTGAGGGAAAATTTTGAAATTTCAAAAAATAGAACCAATGAGCCTAGACAATTCTGGGAATTATTGGGAGAAGAGATGAATAAAGTGATTGTTGGAGGAAGAAATAGATTTAATAGAAGGAATTTCTATTCTATTTCATTCATTCTAAATTCAAGGCATGACATATTATGACATGCTTGTATGCCAGGGACAATCTGATAGTGAAAGTGATGGATGGGATAAATGCGAGATGAAGATTATTGAATAAGTAAGAGCAGACAGCATCCAAACCAGAAATGGAGACAATGCATCAGATAGGAGTAAGAACACTTCTTCCTTTGTTTCATGAAGCAAGGTAGACTATATGGGTCTAGATGCACTTGGGCTGGTTATTTTGGTAATAGGAATTTCTCTTCAGACAATCTAATTTTGTCATAAAGTCTTGAGGAAAAATTACCAGGTAAGAATAGAGATAGGATCTTAAGAAAGGAGAACAGGCATGGCATATGTGTCTCAGGTAGGAGCAGTGAATGAATGTATGGATGGATACGCTGATAGTTTGTAAACTGCATTTAAGAACCATTTAAGAATTGTGGTCATGTTTTTACTGTGAAATCAGCCAAACCAACTGCACCATTTTCTTTAGTAAAACTGAGCTATTTTTTGTGCAGGAATGGAATGGAAGGGCATTTAAGTTTAAAAGAACTACAATTTTACCTAGCATAATACAAAGGAGAAAAATGTGGATAAGGAAGTCTGGGGAGGAGGGAGTTGAAAGACAGTGATTATAATATAAGGATATGAAATTGAAGGATACAAGGTGTATTAGTCAGGGTTCTCTCGGGAAACAGAATCAACAGGACATACCTGTCAATAGTATGAGATTTAATAAGATTCTCTCACGTGACCGTGGGGATGCACAAGTCCAGGTTCTGCAGTCAAGCTACAAACCAGGGGCACCAATGAAAGTCCAATGAAGGTCCTTGATGAATTTCCGGGAGACATTGGCTTTCCAAAGACAAGCTGGGAAATTCTCTCTGAATGCTGAAATCACTTCCTTTTTTAAGGCATTCAACTGATTGGATAAAGCATCATTGCTAACAGCAATCTCCTGGTTGATTGTAGATGTAATCAGCCATCTATGCAGTAAACTCACCGATGACTAAAACCCATAAATGTCCTTGTATTACAATTAGCCCAGTGCTTGCTTGACCAAACAATTACTTGTCAACAATTACTTGGCCGAGTTGACACATTAGCCTAACCATCACAGAAGTTGTGCACAGAAAGTGAAAAGGGCGTAACATCACTGAATAGAGAGTATGTTGCTCTAAGGTCAAAGAGCTGAAAGAACAAGAACTGGTGGTAAGAGAGTGAAATGTTGAGAATTAGATTTCAGAAACTTGGCAGATATTTGCAAGGATGAGATATGGACTAAAATTATTTCTTTCTTTCTGCTGTCTCTCAAACACTATTCTAGTTACTAGAAACACCAGTCAATAAAAAAGAAAACCTTATCTTCATCGTGCTTACACTGTAGGGAAGGGAAATATAGGTATCATAATAAATATACTACTAATGCCAATATATAGTGCTAACATAAATATAATACTGATACAAATTAGTAAATCTTATGTTATAGTAGAAGGCTGTACATATTCTGAGAAAGATAAATTGAGAGACTTTCACTTCCTACTAAAACGGAATATTAGGCCGTATTTACCCTCCTAAATTAAACTGCCAAAATATACAGCTAAAATAAATGAAAATAAATTTGAACACACTGATGTGAAGAAGTGAAGGATAACGATCCCTAGGAAATGAGAAACAAAGGAGTAACTCCAATGATTGCCCCAGTTTAATGCCTTGAGAGAGTATCTAAGCCACAGGGCAGGGAGGAAGCACTGAGTCAGAAGACTACGTGAGTTGAGGAGTTGAGGAGAATAGGTGAGAGTTCATGAAAACAAAGTGGCAGGACAGATTATCAGTGAGGAAACTACTGCATAGAGTGGAACTCCCGAGATCTGTAGGAATCCCCCCTCAAGTGTTCAGCTGAGTATTGATCAGTGCATGTGTGTAAGGAAGCTAGAGACTGAATAAAGAACATCTCTGAAGATTAGAGTTAGCTATGCCTGGAAGTCTCAGAGGGATGGGAATAGCGTCAGGTCACAGCACTTGGAAACCTTGAGATTCAGGGAGCATTGCAAGGTCTTGCTTCAGTAGTAGAGAGTGATTAACTCCAGACTGAGCACAGTTCAGGATCCACCTAGCAAATTTTAAAAGCAATAGCTGAAAAGGATCAAAGTATTTCCAACTTAACACTGTCCCAGAATAAAGTTTAAGAATATTTATTGGAATATACCTGCAACTAATGAAATAAATTCAAGACGTTTAGCATCCAATAAAAAACTACCAGAAGTGCAAAAATGTATGAAAATATGACCCATAAGGAGAGGATCAATCAATTGATCAATCAGTGGAAAACAACCCAGAACTGACAGTGTTTGAATTAGCAGACAGGGACATTAGAACAGTTTTCATAATTATTTTTTACAAGTTTATTATATGGAAAAGGACAAATATTGTATTATCTTCTGTTATTAGCTAATTATAATAAGCAAACTTATAGAGTTAGAATATAGAATATAGGTTATCAAGATTGGGGTTAGAAAATGGAGACTTGATGCTTAGCTTGTACAAAATTTCTATTCAGGTTGATAGTATAGGCTTGGTAATGGATGGGTGGTGATGGTAGCGTATTATAGTGAGTGCAAGCAAAATTCCTGAATTATATACGTGAATGTGGTTAAAAGAGGAAATTTAGGATACAGATGTTACTAGAATAAAAATTAAAAGATAAAACATAAGACTGTACAAAACAGTGAACCTTATTGTAGATGATGGACTATAGTAAGTACAAGTGTAAGAATGTTCTTTCATGACTTATAACAAAGGTACAATACTAATACAAGGTGCTAATAATAGGGTGCTATATGGGAAAAATTCATCTATTGTAAATAATGGACAATAGATATAACTATGTCGATAATCTTTCATCAATTGTAACAAAAGTAAGTACTCTTTGAAAAATAGTAAAATTATAAATAAAATACTAGCATCAATTGTAACAAATATTCCTCATGAGGCCAAGGGGTTGGTGGTGGGGTGGTGTACAGGAATCCTGTATTTTATGCATGATTGCTTTCTAAACTCACAATTTCTCTAATAAAAAACATAAAAAAAGAATTATACCACTTTATGTAAAATGTAATAACCTTTTAACCATATATGTTTATTGTTCTGCTCCTCAGATCATTTATGCAATTTATATCTTCTATATTTATGCATACAAGATATAATTTAAGTTATATGTTATAATCCCACAATAAATTCTTGCAATTTTTGACTTAAACTGTTATATGAGTTTTAAAAATTATATTTTTATAACAATATGTATATTCTAAGGCATTCATTTGTGAAAATCCAACTATCCACTAAATATTTTTTCTCTTCAGTTTGTTGAACTTCTTTAGGTTCCCTTGTAGTGCAGTAGCTCTGATCACAAATTCTGTTTTAATTTTTCTGAAAATAGCTGTGCTTCATCTTCATTCTTAAAGGTACTTTCCTTTAGTGTGGAATTCTGGACTGACTTTTTTTTTTCTGTTTTGCACATTAACGATGATTTTCCTCTGCTTTCTGGCTTCCATTCATTCTAATGATAAGTCAATTCTCATTCATTATGTTATTCCCCTGTATGTGATATGTCATTTTTCTCTGGGTGCTTTCCCTTTTATTGTGTTTTTCAACATTTTAAATATACTGTACCTAATTGTGTGTTTTTAAAAATTTATCCTTCATGGTTTTCACATAGATTATTGATTTCATAAATTTATGTCTTTCAGCAAATTTGAGAAAATTTTAGCCATTATTCATTCAAACATTTTTCTACCCCGCCTCTCATGCCTCTCCATTGAGGACATCAATTACACATATGTTAGAACTTTAAATATTATCCCACAGCTTAAGGAAGAGGCCAGGTTTCTGTTTTTTTTTTTTTTTAATTTCCTATAAGTTTTTTTCCCTTTTCTTCATTTTGGATAATTTCTTTTTCTCTAACAAGTTCATTGAGTGAATATTTTATTACAGATTTTCCATTTATATTACAAAGTATTTCTGCTGAAATCACACATATATTCATTCATCATGAGTATATTTTAATTTTACATTCTTGAATATAGTTGAAGTAACTATTTTAAAACAATCCTACTAATTCCAATATCTTGTTAATCTTGGTGTTGGTCTCTTTTTCATTGTCTTTTTGCTTGTGTATAGGTAATAATTTCTTGTTTTTTGTTTCTGCAATTTTGGATTTTATCTTGGTAATATTTGTGAATATATTTTGCAAAGAAACTAGATTCTATTTCAGTTATCTGGGGAGTATTGAATTTTTTTATTCATCTGTATTTCAGCAAATTGGCTTAACTCAAATAACAAAGCCCATCTCCTCTGTGGTGGGCAGTAGCTGAAATCTCTTTTCCGTTCTTTACCCTTTAGCTGCGTTGTTTGGAGTCTTCCTTGAACATTTGAACTTCAGAAGTCAGAAAGAGATTTGAGTAGAATTTTGAATCCCACTGCCATGGCTTTCTCCAGTCTGGATTTACACTATCTTATTCTAGCTACTCGGTGGGCCCTAACTCTAGCCTTTAAGACTATGAGTTTCTCCATAAATGTTAGCTCTCCCTGCTAGAACTAACAGGAGACTGCCTTCAGGCTAAAAGCTACAAATATGGTAAAATCTAGTGTCTTTCCCTTACTCCAATTTCTGTCAGCTTTCAATTGTCTTCCAGTGAATTAAAGCAGTTTTGTTGTTATTTTTTTCTGTGCACAGTTTATATGTGTTATCGGCGGAAGAGTTGGTCTTATCAGAGTTATACTGTGAGTACTGGAAATAGAAATGCAGTGAATTTTTGTAATTTGACATTTTAAAAAGTACTGTTAAGTAAAATAAAATAGCTGCATATAGTATTGCCAGGAGGGACTCCTTTCTGAGAGAGGATTTTCCAGAAGACAAAAACAATTTGACTTGTAAGGGCTTTCTGAGAAAATGAAGCAATGGATTGTACAATACAGAATCACAGATAAGGAACACCTGGTGACAAACCAGTTTCAGTTCAGAAGAAATAGCTTATCAGAATGGACAAACATACCATAATAATCAAAGAATATCTGCCGCTCATGTTGTAAGACTCCCTTATGTAAAATGAAAATGTAATGTCAGCCAATCAGAACATTTCCTCACTTGCTTCTGTGTTTGCTCATAAGTCCCCCATTTCCACCCCATTGGTGGAGCTCCTTTCAAATGCAGTTTGAATGCTGCCTGATTGATGAATCGAAAACTGCTCAAACTCCCATAATTAATACCTTCTCTAATATTTTAACAGTATACTTATTAATTCTAAACTTTAATCTGTAGATTCCTTTAGCTGTTCTAAGTGTACAATCATTAATTTGCCAACAATGATAATTTTCTTTCTTTCTTTCTAACAATTAAGTCTTTCAGTTCTTTCTCCTGTTTTATTGTATTGACTAGACCTTTTAGTCTACTCACCAGAACAACTATTAATCAGGTAGAGACTGTCAACATCAAATATTTTGGAACTCCAGAGTCCAGTGGAACACTGTGTAACACCCAAGGAAGACAGAGCAGGAGGAAGAGACTCGCAAATTGTAGTAAATAACAGTGAATTGCATTGTTGATAGGGAGACACTGTCACCCATCTCCCAGTATTGCAGCTAGCAGCAGTGAAGCAGTCAAACCTGGCCCTTGTTCAGCAATCCAGTGACAGGGTAGGACAAAAAGCCATAATTCCACAAGTTCTGAGGGTGTACAGTCTCATTGTTGATCACTGCTTTTGATCAGTTACTTCACATTGCTTGGCCCCCAGCTCTGAGGGCAGCCATTGTTCCAACATGGCATGGACAAAGGGAGTGCAAGAGATTTAAAGATGCTATGCTGTTTCAGAATTGCAGAGGACACGTGAATGGCACTTGCTGGGCAGGTGCCAAATCAAAAAAGTGTAGTTTTGTGGAGCTGTTAGAGATGATCTTGGCACACATTTTTACCCCATTTTCATCCACCCTTTTCTCAGGGAAATCTGGAACTAGCCAGCATTACCTTTGTGAGTCCATGGCCTTATTCCAAATGAGAAAGACTGACTTCAGAATCTCCTCTCTGGCATGACCCTTCCTCCTAGAATCTTCCCTCCAGGAAAAAGAAGACATTAGACAGTGAAAGCAGACTAAGAAACAATTGAGTTGGGTGCCTGGGCAAAGGATTGTATACTTTACATCTTGCTGTGGAAGAACGGCAAGAGGGAGAAGGTCTGTTTACTGGGGAGTAGATGGTACATTGAAATTCCTGTAGCAAGGACACTCCTAAGGCCACTAGCAAGCATAAGTTCAGGACAAGACACAGGCCCAGAGAAGACAGGGAGGACACTGCACTTTGCATTTGCCTTGGGGTGACCTTCTTGACAGGAGGGCAGAACTCTGAGAGAACACAACTCAACACAAAGCCAATTTGCAAAGACTTCCAAAGGTATAATTTTACTTGAGTTTATTTGGTTTTCTTAGCTCACAGTACTCAAGAAAATTTCTGTCATGTCACTCCTTGGATGCAAACTCAAGAAACAGACAGCTCAGGGACTAAATCCCAGAGTTAACATTTTAAAATATGAAAATGTACAATGTGCAACAAAAGATTTCAAGACAAGCAAAGAAACAGGAAGTAATGGATTATCCAAAGGAAGAGGATAAAAACTAGAAAGAAAAAAAACAACCTGAAGAAAACCAGATTGCTGACATAATGGACAAGGCTTTTAAAAAAAATATTTTCAATATGCTCAAGGAGTTGAAGAAAAACACAGAGAAAGTATTAAAGGATATCAGGAAAACAATGAATGATCAATATGAGAATCACAATAGATAGAAATATTTAAAATGAACAAACAAGAACTCCTGGAGATGAAGACCACCATAACTGGAATGAAAAATTCCCAGGAGGGTTTCAGCAGTGTATTGGAGCTAGCAGTAGAAAGAATCAGTAAACTTGAAGACAAGACAATTGACATGGGTCAGCTGAGGAGCACAAAGAAAACATAATAATAAAATGTGAAAATAGGCTAAGAGATCTGTGGGACACTACCAAATATACCAATATATGCACTATGAGAATCCCAGAAGAATAAGAAAACAATAAAAAGACTGTGGCAGTTTGAGATTATTGTAGGAATCCCAAAAAGAGAAAGATTATATTTCTAAATCAATCTTTTCTGGTTGGTATGATACCTTTATATTGCATTAAATCTGGTTGATTAGGTTACCTGATAAGATTGTTTTTGGGCTTTTGATTGGACAATGCCACTGAGTTGAGCCAGCTTGTGTCCCTACCCTCTGGCTGGGTCTGATATAAATGGAGACACAAAGAAAGATGGACATAGATACAGATAAAGGAATCTGCCATATTTGATCTTGCCATGTGAGAGAAAGGCCTTCCAGTTTCCCCCCACAGCCGAGCAGCAAAGAGAGGAACTCCCGAGTGGTTCAAAGAGCTGATGCCCAGGAACCAATGAGTCATATACACAGCTGAACTTGGGAAGAAAGCGGAGCCACTGAGTTTGAGAGGAGGCATGGTAAGAGACAAGCCCAAAGCCAGGTTTGCTTACAGCTGCAGAAAGTTGAAGACTTTGGCAGAGATGGGTGGCCATCTTGCTTCACCATGTGGCAGCCGACTTTGGTGAGAAAGCAACTTCTTTTTTTTTTTTTAAATTTTTTTTATTTGTAAAGTGATATATAAATACATATGCATATATGTGCATTTGTTTGCATAAATGTTATTTGTTATATATATATATATACATTTTATAAAGGTGCCTAGATTACCCAAATATTACTCAGAAACTACAGAGATTCCCATGCTCCCCACCGCCCATACCCCCAACAACACCCCACACAACCATTCCCAGAAAGCAACTTCTGTATTGCCTTGATTTAGACTTTTCATGACCCTGGAGCTGTAATATTCTACCCCAAATAAATGTCCTTTATAAAAGCCAACCAATTTCTGATATTTTGCATTTGCAGCCCTTTAGCAAAATAAATTAGGGGCAGAAGGAATCGTTAAAGAAATAATGACAGAAAATTTTCCAAACTTAGCAAAAGATATGAATATGCATATCCAAGAAACTCAGAGAAGACTAAACAAGATAAAAATTGAATAAAAATAAACCCTCAAACATAACGGTCAAATTCTCAAATACAAAGGACATGGAGAGAGTTTTGAAGTTGCAAGAGAAAATCAATCTGTTATGTACAAGGGAGTCTCAAATATATTCAGCACCAGTTTCTTATACTTATGCAGAAATCATGGAGACAAAAAGGCAGTGAATTCAAATACTTGAAATGCTTAAAGTGCTGAGAGAAAACAATTGCCAAGAAAGCATTATAAATCTAGTGAGACTTTCTTTCAAAAAATAGGGGAAAGATTAAGACTTTCCAAGATAAACAAAACCTTAGGGAATCCAATACCACCAGATCTGCCCTACAAGAAATGCTAAAGGCTGTTCTGAGTGGGACATTTATAGGTCTAAATACTTACATTAAAAAAGAAGTAAGGTCTCAAATCAGAACCCTAACCTCAAAACTAGCGGATCTAGAAAGAGAAGAAAAGCCAAATTCAAAATGAATGGAAAGAAGGAAATAAAAAACATTGGAGTGGAGATAAATGAAGTAAAAAAAAAAAAAAACAATAGAGAATTAACAAAATAAAAGCTTGGTTCTCTTAAAAAATTGATAAATTCTACAGAACCTTACAAGTTAGACAAAGATAGAGGATACAAATAACAAAAAATCAGAATTAAGAAGGGGGACTTTACTAACAACCCCAATTAAATTTTAAATAAGGACTATAAAAGGATACTACGAGCAACAGTATGCCAACAAATTCGATGACCTAGATGAAATAGACAAATCCCTACCACAAAAAGATAGAAGATCTCAACAAAGCAATAAATAGTAAAGAGATCGAATCAGTAGTGAAAAAAAAAAAAACCTCCCAGAAAGGAAAGCACCAGAACAGATGAATTCACAGAGGAATTTGTCAAACATTCCAGTAAAAATTAACACCTATCCTGTTGAAATTCTTCAAAAAAACTGAAGAGAAGGAAACATAGCCTAATTCATTTTACATGGCCACATCATCTGTCTACCAAGCCAGAAAAATATAACACAATGAATGAAAATTGCAAACATATATCTCTTATGAATATAGATACAAAAATCCCCAACAAAAAACTAATAAACCAAATTTATCAGCACAATAAAAAATTATACACCATGATCAAGTGTGATTTATCCTAGGTATGCAAGGGCTGTTCAACATAAGAAAATCAATTAATGTAATATACCACATTAACAGAATTAAAGGGAAAAGTCCATGTGATAATCAAAATTGATGCCGAAGAGTATTTGACAAAAAATCTAGTGCCCCTTAATGATAAAAATTCTTAGAAAACAAGGACTAGGAGGAAAATTCCTCAACAACATAAGGGGCATACATGGAAATCCCTCAGCTAAAACCATATTTAATGATGAAAGGCTGAACACTTTCCCTCTTAGATCAGGAGCAAAAGGCTGCCCAATGTAACCATTATTATTCAACATTTTGCCAGAGCAATTAGGCAAGGAAAAGAAATAAAAGGCATTCAAATTGGAAAGGAAGAATAAAAATTTTCCCCATTTGCAGATGATATGATCCTATATAGAAATTCTGAAAAATACCCAAGAATGCTAGTAGAGTTACCAAACGAATTTGTCAAAGTAGAGTGGTACAAGCTCAGCACCCAAAAATCAGCAGTGTTTCTATATACTAGTAGTGCACAAAAGGAATTAGAAATCAAGAAAAAAATCAATTTACAATAGCACCTAAAATAATCAATTATCTAGGAATAAATCTAACCAAGGATGTAAACTACTTGCACACAGAAGACATTGCTAAAAGAAATCAGTGAAGACTTGAATAAGTAGAAGGACATTCTGTGTTCATGGATTGGAAGACTAAATATTGTTAAGAAGCCAATTCTACCCAAAGCAATTTACTAATTTAATGCAATCCCAGTCAAAACTCAACAACCTTCATTCAGAAATGGAAAAGCCAATCAACAAATTTATATGGCGATTAAGGGGTTCCACCTGGCCAAAACTCTCTTGTAAAAGAGAAATGATGTTGAAGGACTCACACTTCCTCATCTTAAACCTTCTTACAAAGCCACAGTATCAAAACAGCATGGTAATGGCACAAGGACAGACATAGAATAATGGAATTGAACTGAGATTTCTGAAATCAACTCTCTCATTTATGGCCAATTGATTTTTTACAAGGGGGCTAAGACCATTCAATTGTGAAATAATAATCTCTTCAACAGATCGTTCTGGGAAAACTGGATGTTCCTTATACAAAAGAATGAAGGAGGACCTTACCTCACACCATATGAAAACCAAGTCATAATGAATCAAAGGCCTAAATTTAAGAACCAGGACTGTAAAACTCCTAGAAGGAAATGTAGGGAAGCATCTTCAGGATCTTGTATTAGACAATAGTTTCTCAGATGTGACACTCAAAGCTCAAGCCATAAAAGAAAAGATAAATTGGGTACTTCATTAAAATTAAAAACTTTTTTGTATCACAGACTTTATCTTGACAGTAAAGCAACCTACCCAGTGGGAGAAAATATTTGGAACCACATATCTAATATGGGTTTAATATCAGAATTTATAAAGTAATCCTAGAATTCAACAACAAAAGATGAACACCCCAAGAAAAAAAGGGTAAAAGGCTTGAACAACATTTCTCCAAAGATAGACAAGCAGCCAGAAAGCACATAAAAAGATGCTCAACATCATTAGCCATGGAACTGCATATCTAATCCACAATGAGATACCATTTCACACCTACAATGACTACTATTAAAAATGGAAAATTATAGGTGTTGGAGAGGATGGTACATATGTAAAATAGTGCAGCTGCTCTGGAAGACTGTTTGGAAGTTCATCATAAATTTAAGTATGCAATTGCCATATGACTGGGCAATCCTACTTCTAAGTGTATATCCAAAAGAAGTGAAAGCAGGGATTCAAACAGATAAAATGATGTTCATAGAGACATTATTCATAATTGTTAATAGATGAAAATAACCCATGTGTCCAACAAATGATGAATGGATAAACAAAATGTGTTATATACACACAGTGGAATATTATTCAGTTGTAAAAAGAAATGAAGTTCTGATACATGTGACAACATGGACACACTTGAGTGCAATAAATCAGACACAAAGGACAAATATTGTATATCTCGTGGATATGAAATAATTATGTAAGCAAACACATAGAGTTAGAATCTAGAATATAATTTACCAGGGGACAGAGAGTAGGGAAAAGAGAGTTTAAAATATACAGTATTTCTCTATGGGATAATGGAAAGTTTTTTTAATGGTTCCTGGTGATGGTAACACAACATTGTGAACTTAGCTACACTGAATTATATGTTTGAATATGGTTAAAAGGGGGAATTTTGAACTAAATATATGTTACTAGAATAAAAATTTCAAAAAATCTCCATGGGATTGTACAACACAATGAACTTTAAGAAAAACTATAGACAGTAGTTCATAGTACAATTATAATCATGTGCTCCCATCAATTGTAACAAATGTACTATGCTTTTAATGTGATGTATTAATAATAAAGTAATATATAGGGACCCCATACTTTTTGCTTGATTTATCTATAAACTCACAAATTCTTTAAGTAAGAAAAAGAGGGGAATCATGACCTTGGACAAGTTGGCTCTCTTCAGCCAATTGCAATTTCCAGAAGGAAGACAACTGGGAGCATCATCACTCTTTGCAGCTGGGCAAATTAATGCTTCAGTTTAGGGAACAGGTATATTTTTGTGGCTCACCACAGAATATGTTGTACTCTAGCTCCAAATTAGCCTACCCAAAGTAACTTAGAGAAGAAAACTTTCTATTGTTCCCTGAGTGTCCTATCTGGGAAGCACATAACCTCCCCTCCCTTGAGAGACCTTGCAAAAACATCTCAACCTTGCAGCTGTGTCCCAAGTTATCAGAACCTTGAAGTTGTGCAGACACTAGCTAACCGCCAAGA